>VYZT01051461.1:135908-195411 GCA_013400735.1 Pomatostomus ruficeps | reverse complement strand
ACAGCCAGGGTCTCTTTGGCACAGCCAGGATCCCATGGGCACAGCCATTGTCCCCATGGCACAGCCAGGCTCCCCGGGGCTGGCTCTGTCCCCCATTGTCACCAGCTGCAGGAGGGCAGCAGCCTGTGCTTGCTGTCCCTGCAGGGAATTCCCCTGAGCTGGGAGAGGGAGTGGAGCCTGCTGGCATTCACCTGCCTCGCTTGGAGAAAGGGAAAAAAAATAGAAAAAGGCTGTAAACTTCTTCTTTAATGCTGATATTGCTGATAAAAATGAGTGCTCCATGTTCTATTCATACACCTACTGCCATCCATCTGGAATTCCTCCTTCATTAGGTTGGCTTGCAGTGTTTCCTTCGTTAAAGGAGTGCCAGATTCAATAGGCTCTTCCCTCTCCTTTTTTTTTGGGAGGCAGAGAGAGGGGGAGAGGATGATTTGTATGAAACACATCCAATTCTCTGGGTTAATTTGTGTGAAGAACACGAGACCCGTGGGTCAGCTTCTTTAATGAGATGGTTTTCCCTTTTCTCGGTGCCTTGCTGAGGAGAAGCCCAGGAAAGCCAGGTGTGGCAGGAGGGGATCAGGGGCTGCAGGGAGCTCTGACCGGTGGCTTTTTGTCCTCGTTCCCTGCAGGAAGCGGGGCTGTGCCCTCAGCGTGGCCACAGCCGTGTCCCCAGGGTAGCAGTGCCTGGCTCAGCCCTGCTAGGCTGGAAATTCCAGCTGGAAGTTCAGCTCAGGCTGGCACAGCAGCAGAGAGTTGGGTACCAGTCCCACAGACTGCACAGCAGCAGGATCCCAAATCCCGGAGCCTCTGTTGTTTCCCTGGTGTCCTGGGCAGGGCCTGGCTCTGCCTGCTGGGCTGGAAATTCCAGCTGGAAGTTCAGCTCAGGCTGGCACAGCAGCAGAGAGTTGGGTACCAGTCCCACAGACTGCACAGCAGCAGGATCCCAAATCCCGGAGCCTCTGTGTTCCTCTGGGGCAGGGCCTGGCTCTGTGATGACATTTTCATGGAATCTTCCTCGTGCTGCAGAACTGCTCCTGAACCCTCTCCTGTGCAGGGCCAGGCTGAAAATCACAAAGCAGAACTCAAGCTTCTCCCCTGCTTTTGCTTTGCCCCGGGTGGTTTGTGCCATTGCTGTTTGGACTGTGCCCCGTGGATCGTGCTGTTCCCATCCTTCCCAGCGTCCTGCCCTGCTCCTTGCAGGCCCTCCGTGGGCTGGGGCAGAGGGAAATGCTCTGTCAGCTTTGCTTTGTTCCTGCGTGGGAATTGTCACGTGCTGGGTTTCAGAGCCTTCCTCGCTGTGGCAGAGCTGAAATGCACCCTTTGATTTTCCTGCCAAAGAGTTTCCCTGGGCCTGCACAGCTCAATTTGCCAGGGACCCCACTGGGGATGCTGACCCTGAATTCAGAAGGGTTTAGTTTTATTTTCTAGCAGGCAATATTTTTTTTTCACTCATCACTTTGTCCAGACATGTGCTGAGGTGAAATTCTGCAGTTTAATGCCAGAAGTGAGAGCTGCTGTCAGAGTGCCTGCAGGGAGCACTTGTCTTCCCCCAAGGAAGGGCCTTGACTTGGATTTTTCTGCAGTTTGGGTTTTGCTTTCTTTCCCTTTTCCCAGGCTCAACGGTGAGCCCAGAAGCCGAGGAATAAATTTAAGGAGTAAAGGTCTCTGTGCTGCCTTAGGCCAGGGGTTGGGGTTTTTCCAGGCAGGCAGAGCTTACATAAGGTTGAAATGAGCATCTGAACTGGATGGGTCCTTTTAAAGAGAACTTTCTCGGCCCCTGAAGTCTTTCTCTGTGACCAGGGTAATTGGTGTTACCACATCTGATTTACGAGGGGTTTGAGGGGGGTTTGTTTTCCTTTTCAATACTGGGAATCTGAAAACGCTTCTCAGGCACAGGCCGGAGTGTGGAGCAGATGCAAGGAGAGGAGAAAGCACTCGCAACCCTGATTGCCAGGGGCAGGAGATTTTAGTCTGTCTTAATGCTTTAAGTTCAAGGAAACTTAAAAATAGAATATTCGTTGTTCTCGCTGCAATCCCGAGGAGCACAATGGGCTTGGCCCCCCCAGCCAGGCTCGCTGGGCCATTTCTCTGCTCTTTGTAGGGTTCCAGGAGCTGAGACCCCGATTCCATCAGGACATTGGGATGTCACCCAGGCTGGTGCAGCCCTGCAGGTGTGGCAGCGTGGCCCAGCCCAGCAGGGACAGGGACACCCTGAGCCATGCTGGGTGCAGGTGCCACCTAGCCAGGCTGCTCTGGAGGCAGCATTTGGGCACCTGGGAAGGTTACATTGGTTATTTGGTTATTTCTCCCCCTCCCAGCTCCACTGAGGTGCTTTAGCTCTTCATCAGGAGGAAGAGCAGCATCTGCTGAGCTGCTGGCTCTGCTGGGAGGGGGAACAGGGTTAATGGGGCTGGGAGCAGCCTTGCTCAGTACCCGATGTTGTGCCATCCCTGGAGCGTCCAAGGCCAGGTTGGACGGGGCCTGGAGCAGCCTGGGATGGTGGAAGGTGTCCCTGCCCTGGCAGGGGTGGGATGGGATGAGCTTTGAAGCCCCTTTCAGCCCAGTCTGTGATTCTGAGAGGTTTCTGTGTCACCGCTGCCCTTGGCTCAGGGGTTAATGCTGCTCACCTGGCACACGTTGAGTTTTCACCAGCGCTGGTGCCTGAGAGCACCCCAGCCTCCCTGGCTTGCTCGTGGCTGTGCGGCTGCGATGAGAAGGGTGTGGGATCAGTCTGTGCCCTGGGGACACAGCCCTGTCCTGAATCACTCCTCGTGCCCGAGATGGAGTTGAAGAAGGGGAAGAGTTCACCCACTGCAGCTCTGTGTGTCTCAAAATGCTCCTGCGAGGGGGGAGGTCACTGGGATGCTTCCCATCTTCTGGTGAAATTCTGCTTAATTTCTTCTCTTTCCAGCACTCCCAGCCTTGCCACAAGGGCATCTTGCTTTGTGTGGTGCTTCCCTGCTCTCTCCCACATCCACCTCCTCTCCCACTTCCCCGCTTTGCTGGCTCTCAACTTGTGCAGTTCTTTAGAGAGAGGAAATTACTGGAAAAAAGTCCCGAGTTCATGTGGACTGTGAGGCAGCTTTCCATTTGAGGGATGGAGCAGAGAGGCAGCAACCGTGGGTGACTGGAAAGTTAATTTTTCACAGCCAAAACCAGGCCCAAGTCCAAACCTCTACAGTTATTCCTCCTTTTTGCAGTTTGGGTAAGGAATTTTAGGTGTTTGGGGATTTTTAAAGCTTCCCATGAAGGCATTCCATAAAAATACAAGATTGTGGATTTCTGAGGGAAATTCTGCCCTTTGCAGCAGCTCTGCAGCTCGTGGGCTGGTGCCTCCCATCTGGGCCAGCATGGAAAAGAGGCCTCTGTCAGACATTCTGTGAGGAAAAAGGGAAAAGAGGCAACTCCCAGCTTAAGGAAATCCTCCTTTTTTGGGAACAGCAAATCATAATCTCACTGGCCTTTAATCTCTGAAACCCTGAGCTTAATTCCTGCCTAGATTTAGAAAAAAAATAATTTAATGGTTTTCTTATAATCTCTAATGGAGCTCGTGAGTCACCCACCCCCCACGTGGTGCCCGACGTCAGGGCAGCGCCCAATGCAGGATCAGAGTGCCCCCACAACGCTGGGTACCGCTGCTGTCTGCTCCTTTTTGGGGCAGCGTTAATGCAACTGGAGAGTTTGAACTTCCTCGTGGTGCCATAAAGATCTGGGAAGGGATTTGTGCTGCAAGGGGGGGATACAAAACAGCAGAAGCCATTTGGGGCTGAGAGTCTCCAGCAGTGTTTTCCCCTTGGCCATGGATTTCATCCATCCAGACCAATTTTATTCCTGCTCAGAATCACAAGCCACACTGATTTGCATGAAATTTTCCCAAAGTCACGGAGACTTAGCTCTTTTGGCCAAGGGCAGCAGATTTGGGGTCCTGCTGTTGCATCCCAGAGCTCGGCGTGGCTGGAATACTCCGGGTCTGTGTTGAGGTTCAGAGTTCAGTGGTTCATTTTCCCAGTTGATGGAAGTGTAGCTGATGTGTTGGGAAAACAGAGACACCCCTGCCTGTCCAGGAGTGGAGGCTGCACAGGGATCTACAGCCGGACAGGGAACTGGGGCTGACAGGGCCTTGGGAATTGGCAGCTGACAGGGAATTGTACAGCCACAGCTCCTCCTGTGGGACCACGGACCTGTCCTTGCAGGGGGAATCCAGGAGCTGGAAGCATTCAAATCCCAAATCCCGGCCGCTGAGCTGGAGCTGTGTTTGCTGAACTGCAAGGAGTGGGATGTGCTAATTACGGGAGCCATCCATTGGAGGGAGACGTGGTCACAGGGCTGAGCCCGGCGTTCCGCACGGAGGCTTTGGCATCGTCCCTTTCCTAGGCTGGCCCCCAAAACTCCTGTGTTGTGATTAATGCCAGTGCAGGGCCCCCGTGTTTGTCTGTTATTCGGGTGTCCAGAATCCCCCATCCCATCATCTCCCGTGAGATTGGCGCAGATCTAAAGCGGGATGGATGGGATGGGATGTGCACGGGAGCTCCTTCCCTGTCCGCTGTCCCTCCCGAGCGGTGCTGAAATCCCAATTTCCTTCCTCATCCAGCCCAGGCGCTCACTGATCCTGCATCCCAAACTCCCCGAGCTCCCCGAGCGCCAGGGCATGTTCTGTGCAGCCGGGGACGCGCTGTTTTATGTAACGGTACAAATCTTCTCTCCTCGTTCCTCGTTTCGCTCTGTACAGAAGCTTAGACCAAACTTCCCGGAGAGCGCTCCACGAAGTTAAACTTTGCCGTGGGTTTACATAAACCCCTGCTGTGTAGGTGTGCTTGATCAGAAAGGCTTCTGAGAGAAGGTACCATCCATTTTCGTAGTAAAATTAACATTTAGCGCACGCAGAAGGCCTGGGAAATTATATAAAGCAGCAAGTCCTACTGGGAATACTGCGAATATAATTTAAATAGAAGCTTCTCTGCAGTAACTCTGTTTGTGCTGCTCGCTCCTGGTGGCTCTGACACACGCAGCCCCCTCTGGAGCCCCAGCCCTGTCCCTGCTGCCTCGCTGCTTTCCTGCCCGATCTTTTTGGGGCTCTTTGCTCTGGGTGCCACGCGGGGAAGGGGATGCTGGGGCTGAGCCTCGCGGGGTGCAGCATCCCCGGGCAGGGAGCGCAGCACTGGGATGCCCCAGCCTCCCGTGGCTCTGTGGTGGGGGTTTTGGGGACCCTCGCCACAGCATCTCCGGGGGGTGGCTCCGAGGGGCGGCTCCGTGCTCTCAGAGTGGCTCCGTGCCCATGTGGATGCTCCGCGCTCGGAGCGGCTCTGTGCCCATGTGGATGCTCTGCGCTCTCCCTCCCCTGCGCTCGGAGTGGCTCCGCGCCCCCGGAACGGTGGCCCCGGCAGCGAGAGCCTCCGGGCGGCTGCGGAAGCGGGCAGTGAGCATGTGTGAGCCGTGCACCTTCCTTCTGGAGCTTTCCCGGCCTCCCTGTTCCACCTGCCCTGCTGCTGCTCCCTGGGCTCGGGGAACGCTGCCTTGGGACCTTGGGGCATTTCCCGGTCTGGGCATGGAGAGGAGGCAGAGCCGGGCTGGGCTGTGCCTGCTGAGGGTCCTGGGTCTGTGTGGAGCAGCAGAACATCTCACTGGGCTTCCTCTGCCATCCCCTCTGGGCTCCACACCCAGGCCCCTCCATGCTCACTGCAGTTTAGAGAAAAAGATAAACCGGCTGTAAAATCCCTCTAAATTCGGGCTGGTTGTATGTTTTGGGGAAGTCGTTGTTGCTTCTGAGAGTGAAATTGGAATTTCCTGGCTGTTTTTGTAAGTTCAGGTTTATGTTTTGGAAAGCTGCCTGTGTTGTTTTGGGAAAGGATCATAGCAATAATAATAAATACTCCACATCTATTACGTGTTGGAGTTAAACGATCTCCAAGGTCCCTTCCAACCTGAATCATCCTATGTTTGCTATTCTAATTATTCTAAAATTACATCAGACAGGCTGGCTATCCTAAAAATGGATCCTTGCTAGAAAATGCAGGTTTGGAAGCCGGGGACGAGGCAGATCCATCACCTGGATACAGCCTGGCGTGTGTGCTGACGGGGTAGCTTGAAAGCAGCTTCTTGTGGTTGTACATTGCAAAAAGGGCTTTTCAGTGTCCTCCTGAATGAGAAACTCTGCTGGCACAGAGCAGGGCCCTCAGGTGGTGGAGGGAGCCTCTGGCTGGCACTCAGCACCCAAAATAAGCCACCTAACGGACCCAAACTGTTCCTGTTTCTGATGGTGCTCAGCACAGCCCACCCTGTGCATCTGGAAACACATCAGGGTCCACACGTGCTCCAGAGCGGGTCAGAAACGAGCGGGGTGATGCTGGTTGTGTTGGTCTGGCACAAACCAGTGGGGCTGAGCGAAGGCCAGGGAGGGAGACCCAGTCCTGTCCAGTCTCTCTTTTGGTGGTGTTTGAGGTGGGTACGGGACCCTCCTCTTTCGGAGCGAGCCCTCTGGCCAAGGAGGAGAATGAACCTGAGCCTTGCAGTGAGGAGCTGGCTTTAGTGTTTAATGAGTGGAGAGCTGGGTTTAGTGTTTAATGAGTGGAGAGCTGGGTTTAGTGTTTAACGAGTGGAGAGCTGGGGCAGGAGCATGACCCCCGTCCCTTCCCCAGATGTGGTGCCCTGCAAGGACCCTGCTGCCCCTTGTGGGTGAGGTTAAAACACGAAGCTGGCCAGGTTTAAACATTAAAGTCCTGCCCAGCTGCTGCTGTTTGCTGCAGGAGCACAGACGAGGCGCTGGTTCGGTGCCTGCTGGCCCCGTGTCTGTGCGGGAGCGTTGGGAGGCGCAGGTTCCTGGAAGGTGCCGTGCTCAGCCCCCGGATGCACATTTCAGTGCGTTATGCATATGCATTGGCAGCATCGCTATATTTGGCTTTGTCTGGAAAATCATTTGCTTTTTCCAGCTGGGTGTATCTGGTCTGTGTACTTTGTGATGCCTCCCGGAGGTAACTGCTGGTTCTGGGATGCAGGACTGAGGGTTGGGAGAGCACCTGGCACCTGGGCCATAAACCCTGAGTGTGTGTATGTGGTTTTAATGCAGGAATGAGCTTTTCTGGCTGCTGCAGGAGGAATAAAGATCCTCCATCTGTGCTGCCCCCCCTTTTATAGATCCCTGTCTGTAGACTCAGAATTCAGTTTAACTCTTAGCTGGGGAGAGCCAGCGCAGTGCTGAGGGGAGAGGTTACAGGATTTGTGATGGGAGGATGGTTGTACAACGCTAAAACGCGATTCCCCCTGCCCAATTCCCCCATTCCAGGCTCACAGCGAGTTCCCAGGCCACCATGAGCTGCCTTTTTGTTATTTTGGCTGTTTCGCTTCCGCTCTCCTCCGTGCTCCGGGCGGGCTCCCGGCGGCGCGGGCGCTCCCGTTTCGCGGGGAAGCTGCGCGCTCCCGGGGCGGTGCGGAGCGGGATCTGCGCGGCTCGGAGCGCCGGGAGCCGCCGCGGGAGCATCCATCGGAGCCGCCCGGAGCGGCGCGGGGCAGAGCCGCGGCTGCGTGGCGCTCGCTGCCACGGCGGGCGGAAGCCTCGCGTATTTATGGAGCCAGCGCTTCCTTCTGCGTTTGAGTGACAGCCGGGACGCCGTCGCCGCCTGGTCACCGGAGCTGATTAGTATGCGCCAGGGTCCGCCTCGCTCCGAGGGATGCAGCCGCAGCAGCTTGCAGAGCTGTCACGCTCGCACGGGCTCCGTATCTGCACTGGCCTGACGAATTAAAACGCGAGCCAGCCAGCGAGAGAGAGACCGGGAGAGACGGGGGGGACGAGCCAGAGAGAGAAGCTCGCAGACAGCGCTCGCTCTTTTCCTAAAGGAAGGATTTTGCATCGCGAGTGCTCGCTGGTTGTGATGATGCTCCACTTAGCGGGCTCAGAATGAGCTAGAGACAGCAGATAGGGGAGAAACTAAAGGCAGAGCACAAAGCATTACGAACCAGCCCAAAACCAGGAACAGTTTTCTCCTCTATTCTAGCATGGTGGATGTATGGACAGTCTTACAGAGCAGAGGTTGACTTCTCCAAATCTGCCAGCCCCACACCTCGAACACTACAGTGTTCTGCATTGCACCATGACCTTGGATGTTCAAACGGTGGTCGTTTTTGCAGTGATCGTGGTGCTATTGCTTGTGAATGTCATACTCATGTTCTTCCTGGGCACTCGTTAAATGGATTTTTTCTCCTGAGCTCTTGGGGGCTACTACTACCACTAGCAATTCAACAAGAGAGCACGAGCGGGAGAGAGAGAGAGAGAAAGGCGAGAGAGAGAGAGAAAGAGAGAGAGAGATTTCTTACTGAGGGGGGAAACGCGTTGAGCTTCAACATGGCCTCGCTGTGATATGTATGACGTTGGTATTATTATCTCTCCCTAAATCTTTTGTCATGTCTTTGTCTTTGGAGTATGCCTGTGAGTGTAGCTGCTTTTCGCCGGGGTTTTAAATGTGATAAATAATAACAGCGATCCAGCCCTGCGTGGCTCTGTGCTGGCGAGATAGAGCTGTGCTTCTCCAGGCAGGAGCCGGGTGAAAATGGTCTGTCTGTGGTGAGCGCTGGCTGTGTTGTTTTGCTTTCCTTTGAAACAGAGGCTCCAGTGAATAAGAAGTCATTTTGTGTGCGATTTCTAGCGAGCAGTTGATGTGCAATGTCTGTGAGAGTAACCATGTAGGTGCCAGGTGAGAGGTGCTGGTGTGTGCAATGGAATCGGGCTTAAAATGGACATTTTTAAAGGGGGGGGGGATGAGAAATCCTATTAAAGGATTAAATCTTTGCTAAAATAACATTCAGCCACAAAAAAAAAAGAGAGGTATTCTACTTACTGTATTTATCTGTGTTGCCTTGATGATCTGATTTGATTTCTCGAGATTCAGCCCCAAAGCCTCCAAATTCTATGTGCACATTGCTGTAACCCGGCTCCTTTTTCTAGAGATGCGAGAGGGAGCGAAACGTAACCTGCTGGGTTTTTATTCTGCTTGTACGTGGTTTCTGTCTGTGCAGATCAAAGGGAAAAAGGGCAATGCAAGCTTTGTTTTTCTTTGCTAAAGCAACAGATACGGAGGGGTTGGGTTTTGCTGTGATTTTCTAGAAATCTGCTTTTGGCTTCCTTTCTTTCGTATGTGTGTGTGTATATATGAAATTTTGGGGAATGCATCTAAGAAAAATCTTTGCCCACCTCAAGGATAACGAGCTTCTGAGATGGGTTGCTTTGCGTGACTTTATTTACATTGATTTTCTGGGAAATGAAGTGCTGAGTTGTGTATTATGGGCTGGCTGGAGAGGTGTCCAGCAGTTAGAGGTGCTTGCAGCCCGAGATTGCAATGTTTACAGCCGGGGAGCAGGGCTGGCTGGGGGCTCCAGTGGCAGCTCGAGAAGTTTTTTGGAGAGAATACGAAGGGAATGTCTGGAAAGAGCAATGCCTTTGCCTCTGGAAAATATGTCTCTATTCTGTGCTTCTGTTAGAGGTCTTAAGGTTTGGTTTTTTTTAATATATTATTTCCCCCTCCAGAAAAATCGGAATTGCTTAAACCAAGCAAAAAATACCAGTTTGAAAATGGTTTCATCTCTTGCTGACGGTCACCGGAATTTTATTACCTTGGTAATTTAACTGATTCATGCCAATTCCAGCCGTCTGTTATTTATTTGATGTCCTGTGAAAAAGAATTAATTGTGTAACTGATGTTTAAAGACAAAGCTGGAGGTTACAGATGGAGACGTGGGGTTATTTCCCAGGGAGGGTCTGCGTGCTGGGAGTTAAAACGCCGAGCTGGGCTCGGGAGCCGATGACTTTTCCGTGGTGGCAGGATTGGAAACGGAGTTAAATCTGGCAGGTTTGGCACTTTCAGAGTGCTTGTAGCTCTAAATAAAAGAGAAAAAAAAAATTTCCCTGAGTCCCAAGGTGGGAACAACCGTCCCCAGAAGCATTATGGGGCAGTTGTTCATTTTAATGGGGAGAAAAACCAGGAACCAGGGAAGAGGCTCTGGTGGCTGCTGGCTCCGTTCCCCTCTTCACTTGTGGCTCTCTCCAAGAGGAACCTGCCTCACTTCCCAGGAGACCGAGTCAATCTTCTCTAAAAAAAACCCAAGTAAATAAAATTGATGCTGAGGACAGTTTGGGTTGTTAACCAGCCCAAATTTGCTCTCTTTGCCTGTTAGCCATCCTGTGTCATTAGTTTAATAGGCTGCAGGATCTCCTGGAAATGTAATAAATGAGCTGAGATCACCATGGAGAGGGAATCGATCAAACAGCGGCCAAAATGATCCTTTCAGGGGAACAGCCTTGGGCGACAAAGGGATTTGGAGGAGAAAGGGGGGAAAAACGAGCAAAAACCCAACCCCTGAAGCGACCAGCGAGTTCGCACGGGCTGTGGCTGTGCCTGAATGTTTATTTTCTTGGGGTTCTCTGTTGCGGAGGTTTACCTTCAATACGATTTCTGCAAGGAATGCCCGGCACCTGATGTGGTTTCTGGGGTGCATTCCTTGATCCAGAGCTTGTGCTCCTGGGCAGATATTTGGGAATGGTGCGTGGATGTTCCTGCCGTGTCCCGTGGCTCATTCCTGCCATCCCCCCCTGGTTTCATCCTCGGGTGGTGTGTGCTGGAGTGCATGGAGAGGACGAGGGACTGGGCTCGCTCAGCTGCCGGGAGGGAGCACCGGGAGCCAAGCTTCTCGTGCTTGGGAGAATTTGTGTGATTTTATTGCAGCTCTTTGCCTTTTATCCTCCCGAAGCGGCGGTAAAGGAGGAAAGTTAACGCAGAGCAGTGCGAAAGTTGGCAGCAGCAAACTTTGCTATTGCAGCAGCACCATTGTTGTTATCCTGGTGGAATTTTGGGGGGAAGGAGAGGAAATGAGAGCCGAGAGCGTGAGCGAGGGCTGGGCTTGCTGCTTGCTTAGTTTGCTCTGTTTCCCATGCCAGGCTTCAGTGACCACCTCTCCAGGCCCTGCCCCAGCCCCAGTTTTGTGGTTTGGCAGCTGCAGTTTGGCATTTCCAGGTGTCCCCGAGCCCGGTGAACTCCTCCGCCGTGCCGAGCTCACCCCTGAGCAGTGCTGGGATCTCGGTGGGGTGACAGCACTGCCAGGCCCCACTAGATCCCCATGCCCGTAAGTGACCGTGCCACAGCGTTTGTGGAATATCCCTCTCCTCATCCCAGAGCTCCGTGGGACCATCGGGGTCACGCTCGGGTCCCTGGGGGTGCTGTGGCCCCGTGACTGCCCCTGGTTTCTTCACGTTTGTGTGGATGCTCAAACCCAGTGTGATGCCTGATGTGGAGGGATTATTCCTTTAAAGGAATCAAAGCACTGACCCTCTGGAAAATACGGCCCCAAAGGGAAAAAAAACCCCGAATTTGTCTGCGAAAAGCGTATTTATGGTGCATAAAATCTCTTTCGGTGCTTGCTGCTGCGTGTTTGCTGAGGCTGGGTGATGGGAGACCTGCCTTGCTGTTGTCTGCTTAAGCAGGATTCGATGTTATTTGCCACAGGATTCATGAAAATGCCTCTGCCTGTATCATAGCAACCCCGTTTCCCACAGTCCATAAAAAGTCCATTCCTCCTGAGCAGCAATCCGCCGTCTGAACGACTCAGGCCCCTCCTCGGCGTGGGGAAGGGGTGATGTCCCCCTCTCGGAGCGTCGGGATGATCCCGGCTTGTCCTGCCCGCCCGGCGATTTTAAAGCTCATTCTCTAAGGCTGATAAAGCGTTTTCCCTTCGGGTTTTACAGGCTTCCTCCCCCAGCCCGGCTATTTCCCACCTCTGTTTAAAGCCTCACATGACGAGTTCAAGGGGATGGGACAGCTCCGAGCTCGGTGACGCGGTGGCTCTGCCCTGTCCTGCCATTTGGCTTTTCCGCCGGGATGGCAGTGGCGCAGCGCTCGCCTCGGCTGTGCCGTGGGTGAGGATCTGCCCCGGTGCGAGCCCTCGCAGGGGGATGCAGAGGTGCTTTCTCAGCCCCTGGATGGCTGTTGGTTGTTAGGAGCTGCATGTTCACCTGACTCCTGCCCCCGTCTGTTTGCATAATGTGCTTATATTTCTTTTTGGATCAGGTATTCAGTACACAGCCCAGCTGTTGTGTGTAATGTCTGAAGGAAAATTGCCAAAAATCCATGTAAGTTTTTTGTTTTGCTTTGTTTTTGTTGTATTTTGTTTTATTTTTTTTTTTCTGTTGCTTTAGTTTTAATTCGTGCCTGGAACCCCTGTCTGTGCTGTCATTTTGTTCTGTTGTGGTGCTTGGTTTGTGTGCTCAGTGAGTGCTGGCCGTGTGCCGTGCCTGCCTGCGTGTCCGTGGCGTGTCCGTGGCGTGTCCGTCCATGTGCTCCGCGCTGGAATGGTGCAGCTCTCCCGGGGAGCCTCCTGTGGTTCCCATTCCCAACGTGTGTGTTCTCCTCTGGGTGCGATAACCGTGCTCGGCATGTCTCTGCCAGGGAAACGTCGGGAGAGCTATTCTGGTGAAACGCAGGGATTTGTCTCTGTGGAGTCTCCAATGAGGAGAAGTTGGGAAGCTCGAGGGAAACTCCCAAATGTTAATAATTGTGTGAGAACTGTCCTGTGTGGAGTTGGTGCTTGTGCAGGGGTCCCAGGGCTGGCAGAGGGTTGTTCTGTGGAGTCCTGGCTCTGTCACTGCTTTGCTGTGTGGCCATGGGCATGTCCCTTTGTTCCTTCATTGCCTTGTGGCTCCTCTTTTCCATCTGGGACAGAGGAATATCACCCAGGGCTGAGGTGTGACCGTCCCTGATGGACTCCTGTGTGCCCCCTTGCCGCGGTGTTGTCCTGGCTGGCTGGGGACGGTGACAGGGCAGGCGGGGGCCGTGTGTGCCCACCTTGGCCCGGCTCTGCCTGCCTGGGTCTCACCTGCTGGAGCTGTTGCAGGCAGCAGGAGCTGTGGTGATTGATGCTTCCCACTAAAAATAGCTGCTCCTGGAGGAAGAGCTGCTGGAGGAACTGTGATTTATTGCCTTTGTTTTATTAGTTGTGGTTGAATTTCTTTCCTGAGTGGAAATGAGTCTTCATCTGCCAGCACCCACAGACGGCTGGCTTGGCTCTCGCCAGCCAAGGGCCACGTGGCCTCCGCTCCTGATTCCTGGTTTTCCTGGGAATGGCTCTGGCATTGCTGGGAACGCCACCTGGATGGGCTGATCACAGGGGCAGCTGAGCTCAGGGCAGGGAGCCCCCGGAGCTCTGCGGGTGGGGGCTGTGTTGGGCAGCCTGAAAGCTTCACCACCCGAATTACAGAGAATTTTGGGGCATGAGGGGAGCGTGTGCACGCCAAGTGGTTAAAGAATTAGGTCTGAATTTGACCTGACTCTAGTTCTCCCATAAGGATATCATTTTGTAGGAGTGTGCTCCTTCGGGGAGCTGCCCCTTGTGCTGTCACAGAGCCGGGGAAACTGAGGCACGGCGAGGTTGCAGAGTGGCACATTTGGGCTGGGGGTTAGTGGGGCTGGGAGCAGGAGCAGGATGCGGGGCCCGCCGGCGGGGGAGGGTGTTCGGCACTGTTTTTGGGGTCCGGCTCGCTGATTTTGGTGCAGACCCGGCCGCGGGAGGTGCCGGAGGGACGGGCTGGGGCCGGCCGTGCGCTGCCCTGCTCCCGAGCGCTGCGGGAGGCGTTCGGGGGATTCGGGAGCAGCCGCGTGTGGCCGTGCCCATGTGCGGGACCATGTGGCTCAGCGCCTGCCCCTTCCTTTGCATCAGCTGAGACATATATAACACAACGTATGGGCTGCTGGCAGCCGCCGGGCGCCGATTTTGGGCTATTTTCGGCTGCATCTGCACCTCGCCGGAGCCGGGGCTGCGCCGAGCCCGCCCTGCTCGCCGGGCTGGGCTCAGTCTCCGGGGGTGAGCTGTTCCCCAGCCCCTTTCCTTGCTGCCGGGCCTGTCCGGGATGGGCAGGGCAGGCGTGACCCCTGCGGGTGCTGGGGAGAGCGGCAGCCGTGCCCTGGGCACCGCGGAGTCTCACGGAGTGGCATCACCCCGGTTAAAGCAGCGCCGCTCTCTGTTTCCCCCCTTTTTTTTTTCCTCGGCTAAAGCCCCAAGTGGATTTCTGGGCAGGTCACTGCGCTGGGATGGTGTCGGTGCCCCAGTGTCCTCCGGTGCCGTGTCCTTCTGGAGCGCGGCTGGCACTGCCCGGCGTGCCCGGGGCGCTGCGCTCTGCCGCGGGCACCGAAGCTGGAACGTCCTTCCTGCTGCTCCCGCCTGGCAAAGCAGCGTGCCCGGCTGTGCCACGACCTGCCAGGGCCTTTGTCCCCAGCCCTCTGCCCTCCTGTCCTGCCTGGGCACCGGGGTCTGTGTCTCAGGGGTGTCCTGGAGCGCCCGGGCTGTGCCCTGTGCCGCAGGGAGCCCCCAGCCTCGCCAGCACAATCCCTGGGTGCTGCTGGCTGGGTTTGGGCACTCTCAACACTCAGGATGCTTGCCCCGAAGTTTCCGAAGGGTTAAACTGCCCCTGGTGCCAGTTTGGGGGGTTTGGAGCCCCTGCACGGGAGCTCAGGGCTGTGAGAGCGGCTGCAGCTCACGCTGAGAGGTGCCAGGGCAGGATCAGGGCAGCTCCGAGGGCTTGGGAAGCAGGAAGGGTGGAATTGTGTACGGAGCTGTTCTCCTGTCATCGAGCAAATGCAATCTGGCCTCAGCTGCACAAACAGGAGGGGAGAGCAAACCCCTGAGGATCTGTCTTTACCCCAATAAGCAGTGGGTTAATTTGCTGGGCGTATCTGGAGAAAAGTTTTGTCAAGTAAAATTGTTCCGTTCGACAAAGGCATCAGGCTCTTGCTGGCATTATCAGAAAACAGGGTTTTTTCAAAGCCTTTCTCTGGACCACATTCCGCTGCTATTTCTGCTGCTGCACTCCCCTGTATTGTGTTCAGTAAATCTGACAAGGTTCTCAGTACGCCGTGCACCGAAGTTTCTGTTCTGATACCAAATTTAGGGAAGGCTTGTTATCTACAATTCTTTCTTCCTGCCTTGATAAGGTGCTGATTAATTTAATGCAACCCTCTTTCCTTATCTAGTTGAGCTTCAGTCAGTTTTAGTATAATCTTGAAAAAGCGTGATCAATCTTTAATGTTTGTTTTTAAGGTTTATTCCAAAGGCTTTTAGGCAACGCCGGATGTTCGCTCTTTTGTGAAGTTCTGGGAGAATTAAGTTAAAAAGTAACAATTATAGAAGCGGTTTGGAATGCAGATGAAACAGTTTAAAGCTGCTGTAAAATAAGAAAGCGCAGCTGGCTCTGATGAAGCTTTAGGTGTTAAAATAGAATTATCTTAACTCCGGCGCTGGATGCATAAACCAGGGAATATCAGCGTGCCCTGGGATGGGATGGGGGTGATGCAGGGATGAAGGAGAGGGCCTGTCCCCTCTCCAGGGGTGTGTGAGGTGAGGAGGGACAGGGCACTGTCCCTGTCCCTGTGAGGGGAATTGTCTCTGCTGTGTCCAGCACACAGGCACGAGCAGCAGACGGCGAGGAAGCCGGGCTGTCATCGGCACGGAGCCTCTGCCGTGATTTGGGGATCAGGAGCTGACATCTGGATAGATTTTCAGTCTCCTCCGGTCCAGGGGAGATGGATCTCTCATCCGATGGCCAGCAGCAGATCGATCCTGTCTCCTGGATGCTGAGGGCTTTGCAGAATTGTCAAAAAGTCTTTCCTAAGGAATTATAAGTGCACCGGGGCACAGAGCAGAGGAGCTAAACCTCCCAAACCTGCAGGCTGAGAACAGATTTGCGTGAGACTGACGGGCTGCCTTAGAGTGAGAAACCTTCAGCAGGAGAAGCCTGGCTGCCTCAGTGCCCACCCAGCGCCGGGGCAGTGTGCTCCCGGGCATTAACAGGAGTGAGGCTGTGGATTTACGGAATTCAGGGAGTGCCGGCCCAGCTGCCTCCAGCACCCCGACGTCCCTCTCAGCCCGCTGCCGTTTGCAGATTGTCCCAGTGGCCCCGAGTGCCCCAAAGCCCATTTTCCCAGCTGGATTGGAGGCTCAGGACGAGGCTGTGTGTGCTCCCTGGAGCCCAGGTGCGGCTGGAGTTGTCAGCAGCGTGTTCCTGGTGTTTCTGCCTTGGCCGTCTCCCTCCTGGCTGTCCAGATCCCTGCTCCCCTCCCACGCCGTGGCACGGAGCTGCTGTGCTGTGCCCCAGAAAGCAGGGCTGCTTTAATCTCTGCTTTTCGAGCAGCTGCCCCTGTCTCTCCTCCCCGCACACGTCAGTGCACACATGTGAACACGCGTGTGCAGGCGGCGCTGTGCCTCCCCGTGCATCGCACTGTGCACAGGCAGGGAAACCTATGGATTAAAACACATGTGCATATGTTTGCCTTCCCTGATATATTTTGGAAAATATGAGTCAGCAGCAGCAGCAGCAGCAGCAGCAGCAGCAGCAGGCAGGAGCACATTACATAATCTCTGGGAGCCAAGAAAACCTCGCCGTTTATTAGGAGGGAGCCTTGCTGCAAGCAGCAGCTTTTGCCATCGTTTTGGGGCCGACGTTGGCCTGAGCCCCTCGGTTGAGTGGCCTCATTTCCATGGAATCCTCTCGTGTCCAATGCAGGAGAGCAGCCCCGGCAGCCTTGGGTTTGGTGTATTTTTAAACCCCCCAGTACTGGTGGAATCTCAGGGCTGTGCTGTTGGTAACGACTCCTCTCTTGTTCCTTAACATGTTCTCCTGCAAAGAGCCTGTGATTTTCCTTTTTGGTTCCCCCCACTCCCCACCTCCTGCTGTTTTCTCTTGAATCCCGGCACGGAGAGAAATGGCACATGAGTGCAGCTGGAAATAGCTGCTGCCCCCTCCGCCTCCCCTATGCTCACGGCCACCCACCTCCTCCACCTACTCCCAAATGGGAGAGTGAAGTCAACATCCACTTTTAGCCCCGGGCTGCTGCTCCTCGGCTCTCCCCCTCTCCCTTGCCGTGCCTACCCTGCCCACACGGGATTCAGAGGGGCTTCAGCACCGTTTTCAGCTGGATGAGCCCTGGTCTGGTCCCGCTGGCCCTGGGGATCGTGTGCTGGAACATCGGGGATGGGAGTGGAGGCGCAGTTTGCTCCGTGCTGGCTGGGCAGGGAGGGGGAGCAGCGGGAATTAGGGACACACAGAGGAGCACAAACCAAAATCCAGGGAAACCAGACAGACAGCAGGAATGTCAGGGGTTTGTATCCTCCATCCTGGGCACATCCACGTGCCTAGAGCCTTGGCATGGGCAGGAATGGCAGCGGTGGGCACGGAGCCCCGCACGGCGGGCGATGCTCTCAGCTGTGCTTGGTGCTGGATCTCCGTGCCCATCTCTAATGCCAGGCTCAATTCCAGGCTGCTCATCGAACCCCCATGCTCCTGCAGGATGCCAGGAAAGCCGAGGAGAGGATGGGCCCTAGCAGAGGGAAAGGAAAGGAAGGAAAGGGATTGTTTGTTTTTAATTTCCCCAATAAAAGCAGAAGGTTTTGAACCACTTTGATCTCTCAGGGCAGTGCAAACGCTGCCTCTGCGGCTGAGCCCGTGGGTGCCTTTCAAGCAAAGAGAACGCTCTGCTGTGGTTTTGCAGTATCAAAGCCTTGCCGAGGAGGCAGTAAATTGCCCCGCTGGCTGCGAGCAGGAGCGCAGGCAGCTCCGAGTGCAGGCAGCTCCGTGCCCTGTCTGGGACAGCGTCTGAGCCACTCGCTGCAGAGCACACTGAGAGACACAATAATTGATGGTGACGGAATAACCTGTTTATCCAGAGCACTCTGTCTTCACCCCCATTAGCTCCTGAGTTTCTGGTGTTTGGAGACAAGAGAATTTAAACCTTCTGTGTTTTTAAAACCACAAAAATCTCTGTTACCAGCAGAAATTCTCACGAGCTCGGCCGAAGGGATGTGCCCTCTGTGCCCCGTTGTATTCCAGAGCCTGGTTTGAGCTGTGTTTGGAGCAGCTGGGGAATGCTGGGGCCCTCCAAGGGCTGGGATTTGGGGGAGCTGCCCCCATTCCCCCCCTCCTGCAGCCAGGGTGATGCTGCAGGGGCTGTTCCACCTTCCTCCATCTTTGTTTCCCTTTCTGTAAAATGCACAGAAGGAAATTGCCCTTCCCCGTCGGAGGCTTTGGCAGCTGAGGGTGAGAAGTGCAGCACCGGGGGCAGGTGGGATTGGAGCAGATGGAGGAGAAATGCCTCTCCCCCCGCGGGGCTTTGCGGGGGCTCCTGGCAGAGCAGAGCTCCCACCCAGGAGCTCCCTGCTTTCCTTTCCAGCAACAGCTTGAATTCCACCCGAGATCCCCACGGTGATGTCAGCAGGGCTCCACCACAGATTCCTTTGGCCTCGGATATTTTGCATATGCAGCGTCAGAGCTCAGCCTCGTGTTTGTGCAGCTCGGGAAGGGCTCTGCCCCTCGGTAGAGCTCTGCATTATTAATTGATCCAAACAAGGCTTTTTTGTTTCTCTAAGCCTTTCGTGACGTTTCTGTGCTGGCAAGAAATTAATCTGTGTGAAGCAGAAATACCTAAGGAAAAGCAGGAGCTTTGGAGTAGTAGGGTATCCAGGATTTCCACCCCAGAGGCAGCAGGGAGAGCCAGGAATGGCTCATGGTGCACAAGGAACCACAAAACCCCCCTAAGGCAGCCCAGCCCCCTGTGGGTGCCGGGATGGTCGGGAAGTGCTGTCCCCTGGTGCTCTGAGTGACACGAGCTCACAGCTGAATCCCAAATTTCCTTTCCCAGCCCCTGTGTTTGGCTGTCCTTTCCTCACCAGGACCAGTGTCCCTGGGGTGTGTTCCCTCCTGCCCTGCCAGGACACGGCTGCAGAGCTTTCCTCAGCTGCTCAGGGAAGGCTTCTCCTCCTCCTCCTTCTCCTTCCCACAGCTGGAATCATCTCCCCAACACTGCCGTGGGTTTTACTGCCCTTTCTGCCTCCCTGTTTCTCCCGCAGACGCTTTTACCTTTGCAGGGTTTTTCCAGCTCAGGTTGAAATTCAAGCAATAATAACACTTGACATTCTTCATTCCAGCATCTTAAAAATCTTTTCTGAAGTTTTCGAGCCTTTAAAGCCTTTGTGCTGTATAAATACTTGAGCACTTCTTTCTATTTTTAAATGAAAATGGTGCCTGAAAACCCTCAAAAGTCAAATGAAGATCAAAGGCTTGGGAATACCAGCAGTTTTCTGTGTTATTCACGGCAGCTCGAGACTGAGGTGGTGTTGGATAAGTGCAAAGGGACTGCTGGGCTCATGGGGATGGAATCATGGAATTATGGAATGGTTTGGGTTAGAAGGGACCTTAAAACTCATCCCATTCCATCTCTACCATGGGCAGGGACACCTTCCACTGTCCCAGGCTGCTCCAAGCCCTGTCCAGGGGGCATTTCCAGGGATCCAGGGGCAGCCACAGCTTCTCTCGGGGCCTCCCCACCCTCCCAGGGAAGGATTTAGGATTTCTTCCCCAGATCCCATCTAGACCTGCTCTCTCTCGTTGGGCTCTGGTTCAGCTCCTCCATCAAACTCAGCCCTGGAGCTCAGGAGGGCTGGGCTTGTCTGGCATTGCTGCTGCTAGAAATCCCAGGTTTTATGCCCTTGTTTTTCCGTCCATCCTAGCTCAGGAATGACCAGGAATGCCACAGGGCTGGGGCAGCACTGCCGTTTTCAGTGGGAGCTGGCCTGGCTTCACAAGGTTTCCAGCAAAGTAAATCTCCTTTCCTGTAGCCCAACCTTCCTCCCCGTTTTCCTCTCTTCTTCTTCCTTCTTTCCTCCCCTGAGCAGGAATCAGGACAATAGCTGGGAATTGGTGTCCTGGAGCTGTGGGACAAGGGGATCCTGGGGGTTCAGGACAGCTCACAGAAGAATCGCCTCTGATAAACGCTCAGAGCTTCCTGGAGGTGCTCTCAGCAGCTGCAGTC
Organism: Pomatostomus ruficeps; assembly: GCA_013400735.1. NCBI lineage: Eukaryota > Metazoa > Chordata > Aves > Passeriformes > Timaliidae > Pomatostomus > Pomatostomus ruficeps. The sequence continues at coordinate 175,579 of VYZT01051461.1, read as the reverse complement.
AGGGCTCGCAGTGGGGATTTTCACCACTGGCCAGGGAATTGTTCCAGGGCTGCATGAGCCACCACCAGCAGCATCCTCTGGGGAATAAAAGGTAAAAATGGATGCAGAGCAATTTGGCCAGGAGAAGAGTGGAAGGAAAAAGGCAGCTAAGATCCAAGGAGTGGCTGTTGAAACGCAAGAGGATCTAGAAAGCAAAGATGCAAAAATAAAACCAGAAGCGGAAATGAGCGATGTTTTTCCAGCATTGTGTAACTCATTTTAATTGCAATCCATCCAGAAATCTATTTGAGGCGAGAAATCAATGCAGAATTGTGGAGCAAAGCGTTGGCCTTCCAGATGTGTGCAGCTTTCTGGATGGGTATTTTCAGCTTCCTCCCACGGCTCGTTTGAGTCCCTCCTTCCTCGTGGTGGCCGTACAGAGATGTCCCCCGGTGTGTGGCAGTGAGGGGTGTCCTGGGGCTCTCTGCTCTGGATTTGTCTCTTGAGGAGCATCACGGGGTGGTTGTGGTGCTGGGAACAGGGTGTTGGGAGGTGGAAGTGCTGGGGTTTCTGTGGGATCACCCCACTGGGAGAGGAGCAGGCGTGGCTGAGGGCTCAGTCTGGGCTTTGTCCCCTCACAGGGAGTTTCCCTGGGCAGGAATTCTGTGTGAGTGGCAGTGCTGTTCCCTCTGGTCACCTCCTTTAATCCCTGAGGTGGGTGCAGCACAGGCAGTAGAGCTGCCTCATCCCCTGCAAGTTCCTGTCACCAGATGGATTCCCAGTTTAAGGGACTGGGAATCCATCAGTGCTCCAGACTCCTGGGAATTCAGCAGAATTCAGTCCTGGCTCTAACAATGTCACCCATGCCACTCCCAGCAGTCTCCTGAAAGGCCAGCCTGACATTTCTCTTGTCTTTGGTAGCATTTGGGAGGGAGGTTTTACCTTTTTCTGGTCCATCCTCAGCATTCGGGGCTGCTGAGGGTGCCTGGCTTTGAGAGCAGGTTTGGCCAGGGGCTGGGAATGAGGCAGGGAAAAGGAATATTCCGGCTTTTCCAGATCGAGACAGTGCAGCTGGAAGGATACAATGCAGGAGGTAAAACTAAGAATAGAGGAGTGTGTTATAAAGGGAAATCTGGGGCTGGAGGTCAGGACAAATTAGAACACGCAGCAAATGTGCTCCACTAGGCCACAGATTTGTGTTTCTGGAAAATAACTGAGGTATCTTCACGTGGGACAGTTCTCGTGGGATCAGAGAAAATGCCAGAACAGCTTCTCAGAGGGACAGTCTTCCTGTGGCTTGTGAGCAGAACTGGGGATTAAAGTCTGGATTTTGGAGCCCAGAGCTCCCCAAATTCCGAGAGGCACAGCTTCTGGGCAGCACAGCACCAGCAGGATGTGCCCAAAATAGAGTTTACTGTGATGATAACTGCGGAGAGGAGCAGCCCTGCCCAGGCCAGGGGGATTGCGGAGCAGCAGGGCTCTGGGAAGGGGTCTTGGGCGAGGCTGGAGCAGGGGAGGTTTCATTGTTCTCACCTGCAGTGGATCCAGGCCTTTCACACGTGGGAGGATTGATTTGCCAGTGTGAAGCATCCATCCATCCATCCCTGGCTGCAGTGTCCTGTGGCCACCAGAGCTTTGGGAACCTGGAGGAGCTGCTGGATTAAAAGGTCAGGGTTTGGTTTGGTTTGGTGCTGATTTGGTGCAGGCTCTGGTTAGAGATGCCAGGAGCTGTGAATAAATCTCGGGTTTGGCACTGGTCCTCAGGAAGGGGAAAGCAGTAAGTGAGGTACTGCAAATGAGAGTTCTGATTGCTGCTTTTGGGAAGATCGATGGAGCTGGGGTTGGCTGCGGGAGCAGGATTTATCTGGGCTGTTCAGCAGCCTGCCGGAGCCCTGCTGGGTGTGTGGTGTCACCAGAGGAGCTCTGGATTTATGGATGGCCTCAGAAAGCACTGGGGTGCTGCAGGGACAAGGCCACGGAGCCTTATCTGTGTCCAGCACCTTCAAAGTCTCATTTTTAAAAAGCTCCTGTATTCATTACCAAGGGCACCGGGTTCTTCTCCTCACACAAAATAGGCCTTAATTCTCAGATAATTCTGTTGCATCCCGTGCTGCTTCTTCAGAAACTTTCCCCACCTGGTGTTGGTGCATAAATATAAATACAGGACAGACTTTCCCCCCATCTTCTCTCCCTGCAGTAGCTCCACCATTTTACATCTGTGAGCTGGAACTCCGGGGATCTCGCTCCTCCTGCAGGACCTAAAAGTGGAGTACACTGGGGAGATTCTGGGAGTTTGGACATGAGCCCAAGACCTTTAAAACCAAGAACCAGATTCTTGGGCAGCTGAGACTTCAGAGCTCTCTAGTGTGTTAGGAAATCACAAGATTGTTGCAGCTATCCACATTTAAGTTTTTTGGTCCTGCACTGTCATGCATTGACAAAAGTTGCCAATAATTCAAACCACACCACTTCCAGGAGAATAATTTTGAAATGAAAATAGATTTGTGTCCAGTTTTGGGGACGAACATGAAGGTTTAGTCTCTGTTAATGAATATGGCCAGGCATTTGTGAGGTGCTTTCTACACACACGCACTGCCCATCCAGCCCGAGGAAAGGCTGCTTTTTACCACCTGTCACATCACAAATGACCTGCCCAGGTGGTGGGGGATCCTGGGGGATCCCGGGGGACCCCAGGAAGTGCTTGCAGGTAATGCTGAGCTGTGTGCAGCTCCAGAGCCCCGGACCAGTGCCCGTTCCTGTGCTGGATTCGGACACCTGGGCTCTCAGGGATTTTGCTTATCCAGGCAGAGCTGCTCCCAGGTTCCCACGGAGGTGCTCCCATCCCCTCTGACTCACATCCATGGCATTTTATTGTTGGCTTGAAGACTGTCTAAAATTTCCCTGGCCTTTCTCCAGAGACGGTGCCAGCAGCCCTTCAACTCAGCTTCTTCCCTTCCCATGCAGCCACGGAGCTCCTCAGGAGCAGTCCCAGGCTCCAGCAGGGAACTCGGGGGTGCCTGGGGTTTGCCACCCTCCGCAGCCCTGTGGTCAGGGGCTCATGAGCAGCACAGCAGCAGGGACAGAGTGGGAGTTGGAGAGGGAGGGGTGGTGTTTGTGGTGCTCTCCTCTGGTGCCAGCAGAGTGATTTAGGGAATTTTTGTCGTTACGTCATGGCATCAGTGACCAGCATCTTATCGTAGGTTTGGGTCTGGGGGCTGACAAATGCTCAGGTGCTTTTGCACCTCTCTGGTTGCTTTCATTAACTCAAGGGAGCTTCAAAGCCCAGGTGAAGCCCAGGAGATCCCTGCAGACTGGAGCTCTCACCAGTTCATTGGAGCCTTTTCCCAGCGAGTTGCTCTCAGAGCCCTTTTCTTCCAGCAGGAATGTCACATATGACAGAGGGACTCGGAGGGGCCAGTTTTACCTTTAAAGTCTAGGTTTAATTTTTTTTTTCTGTTAAAAAAAATGTGTTTCGACAGTTTGTCACATCGGCTCAGCCTGCCACGTCGTGGGCAGTGAAGTGTTAGGAAGGAAAGGCAGAAAGTATTTTGATGAAGGATCAAGTCAACTCACTAATGGGTTTTGAACATCTCCTGTGCTGACCTTGGTCCCCTCAGACACCCGCCCGCTCCTGCGGCTTTCCTGGCTCCGGGAGAGCTCCGGGAGGGATTGCAGGCAGGATTTGGGGAGATGGCAGGAGAAGTTCTTGCGGGAGGTCTGTGCTTCGCAGCAGAGGCATTTGCCAGCTTCTCCCGAAGCCTCCATCCTGTGTTTATTTTGGAGCTGAGGAGGAGGGAAGGAGGGAGGGAGGTATCATCATCATCTTCTGGTAGCCATGGAGAGCTGGGAGGGCAAAGTCTGTGGAGCACAAGAGCCCCCAGATCTCCCCGCTCGGCTTCCAGAAAAGCCCAGCCTCTTGTTGGGCTCGTTTTTATCACCAGACAAACATTTAATTATTTTACCTTCACGCTGCTGCTGAATCAACGGAGAGAACCACAAAAGATAACGCACTTCTATTTTTACATCTTACACTAATGAAGCTCAGGCTTTGGAATTTTCCCCTGCACGATTGGCTGGAGCAGGGGAGGAAAAATTCCGAGGGAGAGGAGGAGGGAGCGAGAGACGCTCAGCATTTAGCAGCGAGCGGGGATGTGCTCGGAGCAAACGCGCAGCACTCGGTGGAGCAGTGCTGGGGGAGCAAGGAGAGGGGGATTCACCCTACCCGAGGCTCAGGGGGATGGATTCTCCGAGGCGTGGGGTGGACGGAGGCAGTGACACTCCAGGACTGTGCTGCCGGCTCTGCTTCCCCGGCAGGGCCGAGCGCCAGGGCTGGGCTGTCCCCCAGCCCGCAGCCCCCAGCCTGGGCTCACTTGCTCCCTGGCAAACATCCCCTGGGACTTGGCAGGAGCCGCGCGCTCCATCAGGAGTGCGGGAATGTGTTGAGCTGGAGCCACACGGCTGCATCAGAGAGAGCAAAAATGTGCAGAGATTGTAACATCAGTGGGGACGGAGTGCTTAGGGTGGCCTGTGGTGCCACGTTAATCTGAGCCACAGGGTGACCGATGGCCCCTGAGCCGCCTGGGTGACTCTGGTGAGCTCGGCTTAGCCAGGGCTGCTGTTTGCAGCTCAGCAGCAGATGAAATCCAGCCTAAAGTCACCGTATCTGATGAGGATTTCAGTCCCAGGCAGCAGAGATTTGGCCTCGCTGCTGGAGACTGGCAGAGTCAGCCTGGCAGGGTTTGGATCTCAGCTCGGAGCAGCCCCTGTGAGCCGCTCCTGTCCGAGGTGAGAAACTGCTCCCAGACTGCTCCAAGGCTCCTGAAAGGCTCAAATGAGAGGGTTTGACATTTCCTTTCGTAATAAAGGAGAGGGAGTAATCAAGGCACAGAGCCATGCACGGGTTTATTAATTTGCTGAACCATAGTGCTGTCAGTCAGCGGGAAATGAGACTTTGGGTTTTATTTGGGAAACATGAGGGGGGAAGGTCAAGCAGAAATCACCAAAAAAGCAGCATTTGCATTGGTTTTCCAGCAGCTGATTTGAGCTGACTTGAGGGCCTTGGGTCCTGAGGATCCTTGTACATTTTGGGGGTGGTTGTGTTCAATATCTGCACCCTAGAGAGAGCAGCTGCAGTATTTCAATACCTGACTGGGTGTGTGGTTGGTCAGACCTCCTTTGAAGGGGACAAAGAGGCTGTGATCCAGTCAGGAAAACCAGGAACGTGCTTGAGGAGTCGCCCTGGGATCCCAGAAGGTCCCTGTAGAAATTTATCCTCCTAAACAGGGCCCAGATGTGGAGCGGTGCTTTACGGTGCCCATAAAAAGAGCTGATAATAAAATTAATCTGGGAGGGAAGGGCAGCAGAGGAAGAAAGATGAAATTTTACTGCCCCAAACACTGAGTAGATGGAAAGTGTAAATCCACTGGTGGGGCCTGGAAAGACACTGTGTGTCCCCGAGGAATGTCACAGCCCTGGTCCAGCTGGACGGGCGCCACCAGCTCCATCCCTGCCACAATTCCTGTCCCTGGCTGAAGGGCCATGGCCAGGGATGGAGCTGCCCTGAGCCCAGGGATCGCCCTGGTGTCCCTCAGCAAATTGGTATGGCACAGCCTTGGGCAGGGCTTCAGGCTGCCAGGGAAGAGCAGCGTGGCTGTGAGGGCAGAAGGAGGGAGACAAAGGCACAATAAACCACTTGAGTCCATTCAGACCCCACTTAGGGGAAATAGGGATCTACATGGAGGAGTTTTAGGGGAGATGTCCAGCCCAGGGAAGTGGGCACCGTGATCCCACAGGGTGCTGAGGTTCATCATCCGGGGCTGTTCAGCCCGAAGGGTCCCGTGACAGGGGATGTTTTCAGATGATTCCGGATTTTTAGGAAAAGTTTGATCTCAAAAATGCAAGAAGAGCCGAGGACATTAGAATTTAGAACATTGCTGCCCAGAGGAGCTGTGGCTGCCCCATCCCTGGGAGTGTCCAAGGCCAGATTGGAGCAAATTGTTCCAGGGGAAAGTGTCCCTGCCCATGGCCTGAGCGAGACGAGTCTCAAATCCCTTCCAACCCAAACCATTCCATGATTCCGTGGTGAGGAAAGCTGGAAACAGTCATTGGCACCAGGTGAATGTGGGAATCAGCTCCTGTGCACAGCGAGGACAAATCCTGGGAGCTGGGAAGGGCGGCTGTGATGGAAGCTGAAGGCCGAGGCTCTCAGGAACAGTTTGTGCCTCTGGCCTTTTAAAAACTGAACCTTGAAAATCTGGGAGAAATAGACTTTTGATTGGGTTAGTGTTCTGGACCTATAAAACGGAGAGTCCTGATAGCCTGTGAAACATTTGAGGCAATTAGGGAATGTGGCATTCCTTATTAAACTCCATGGGTTTGAGAGGCTTCTTAGTCTTTCACAGCGGCTCAGGCTGTGACCTCCATAATGTTCAACAGGATCCTTGAAAAATTGAGACCAATTTAACAAGAATAGCTGCTGCCTTGATGCTCCAGCTCTTCCATTCTCTCCTGGCCGGAGTTAAGTTCATAATGGTTTAGCAGAACCTTTTTAGTCGCTTAAAAAAAGATTATTGTGGTCTGGGCATAGGGGACTACTTTGTGACAGATATTTCAGCAGAACCATTTGTCCATGGCTGGGCTAACGAAGTGAAATGTCGCAACTACAATATTTTGGAGGTCAGGAATCATAAGTCTTTGCATATTTCCAAGGTTATTTTTGGCCAGTTTAACAGAACACGCTGTTATTTGGGACTTTCAGGGACTGCAAACCCCTGTCGATAAAGAGCAGACCTGGCAGTTGTTTACAGCTGATGTTTCCTGATGTCTGGCGGCTGGCAGAGTGTTTGTAGAAGTCCCAAAATCCAGCAGTAGGGATGTTTTTCTGTAGCTGGAATTTTTCTCTGTGTCTGAAAGACCAAAGCACTTGCTGGTTTAAGCTGAGAGTTGGTGCACATCAGAACCCTGTGGCACTGGGGTGTTTTCCCCTCTGGGATGCCAGGTTTGGTTTTTATCTCGTTTTCTCTCTATTTGGAAATGAGATTTGCCCAGCTGGCTGCAGCAGGCAGAGGGTGTTGGTGCTGTGGTCTCCGCAGGTGTTTCCTGCAGCTTTCCCTGGAATTCTTCTTGGGAAGAGCAGGCAGGGTCAATATTCCTGCATTTCCCTCACACCCAGCATTCCCTGGGGTGCAAACGTGGCTGCATTTCTCCTGCAGGAAGCTCTCATGGGCTCTCAGGGGCTGCAGGACACTGCCACAGCAGCTGCAGCTCTTTAAACTTTCTCTAACCGAGGAATAATTCCTGGCTGTTCCATGCAGATCTGAGGTTTTTTTAGGGATCCGCTCTTTTCAGCCTTCTCATTTGGGAATTCGTTGCTCCAAGAGTTGCTTCCTCCTTCCTTCCCTCTCTGAGGCAGGTGTGTTGCAGAGGCAGGGAGTGAGCAACCTTCACCCTGTGGCAGTGCCTGCTCAGGGCTGGCGTGTGTTTAGAACGAAGAAATTCGGTGTGAATGTGTCAGAAGGGACAGTGATGTCACTCAGGCCTGGCGTGAGGTTGTCCCAAAGCTGCTCCTGCCATTCCCAGGAATGCCCCAGGGCTGGCACAAAAGGACACGGACAGGAAATGTAGTGGGAGATGAAATGGGGGTGCAGAAACTGCTCAGTTCCTCTCTTGGTTAAGACACCATCCTCCTCTGACAGCCACCACCCTGGGTGTCAGGGCTGGGGACAGCCACCCCTCTGGATGTCAGGGTTTGGGACATCCACCACCCTGGATGTCAAGGTTTGGGGGACAGCCACCCCTCTGGGTGTCAAGGTTTGGGACAGTCACCCCCCTGGATGTCACGGTTTGGGATATCCACCCCTCTGGATGTCACAGTTTGAGACATCCACCACCGTGGGTGTCAAGGTTTGGGACATCCACCCCCCTGGGTGTCAAGGTTTGGCAGATGTACCACCCTGGGTGTCAGGGTTTGAGACATCCACTCCCCTGGATGTCAGGGTTTGGAACATCCACCACCCTGGGTGTCAAGGTTTGGGACAGGCACCACCCTGGGTGTCAGGGTTTGGGACATCCACCCCCCTGGATGTCAAGGCTGGGGACATCCACTAACCCTGGGTGTCAAGGTTTGGGGGACAGCAGTGCAGGAGTGCCTTGGGCTGGGCTGGAAATGCCCTCCTGGGAGGAGTGGCTGTGCCAGGCTGAGAAGGGCTGGGTGCTGCTGCTGCTGCACACCCCAGTGTGCTCCTTTCCAGCTGCTGACCCCGTCTGCTGGGCTGTGGGAATGCTCCATGTGCCCTGGATCACTGTGACAGTCCAGCGAGTCCCACGGAGCTGGGTTTTGCCTTGGACGCGGGGATTGAATGTTGTTTGTTAAACTCGCCCAGCCGAGGCAAAGCTGCTGGCCAGGGTGTTGGAGGAGAGGGGTTGAGCGTGCTGAGGCTCTGGGGTGAGCCGCTTGTCCCCAGTGTGCGGTGCTGCACTTTGGGAGATCCTGGGTGGTAGAAAATAGGGAAGATCAATCAGAGGCTGCTGCTCCTCCCTGGTGGAGGATGTGCCCTCTCAGCCTGGCCTTGTGCTTACCACAGCCTCCACAATCCCAGCATTTTTGGCATCTCCTTGTCCTTCCTTTCCCAGCCGGGTTTGCTCCGTGTTTATTGATTTGTTAATCCCCCCGTGAGGCTGCTCTGTTCCCCCCGCCAGGCTCGTGGCCGATGGCCGGGGCTGCAGCAGGAGGGGTGATATCCTTTCGTGTCAGCAGCACAGCTCTGGGATGGCAGATCCCGATGGCACAGAGGGTTTGGAGGTGTGGGCACCTTCCTTTGGGCCCTCCTGTGCCAGACTCTCCAGCAGTGAATGGCTGCTGAGGGAGGAATTGCTGCCGTGGGACCTTCATCCCACCCGTGCTCCGTCAGAACCAAGGCACACGCACACACAAAATAGCTTCTGTCAGTGTTTGCAAACTCATGCAGACAGCAGCTCAAAAGCTCAGAGCGAATCTCTGTTGCTGGTTTTCCACAGGCACCACTGAAAGAAAGAGAATTTCACGCAGGACACTAAAAAACACTGAGAAAAGCCAAAATAAAGGGAAGTCCCTGTAGGTTTCAGTTCCAGAATTACCCCCATGCATCAGCTGCCCACGGTTTTCTCTGCAGAATATCCCTTGGGTCCCTGGGAGTCGGGAATTCTTCCCAGCACTGAGGATGCGGAGTGGAGAGGCAGCAAGGGAAGCTCCTTTTCATCCTGAGCTCTGCTGCAGGAGGCCGAGCATCCCCAGGGCTGCGGGCACGGCTCCGGTGCCTTCCCACAGGCACCATCCCAGCTGCCAGCTGGTCTGCAAGGGCTGGCATCTGGAAGGTCTGGAGTTTAAAAATAACAGCGAGAAATCTCCCTTCGACAAGGCACAAATGAACAAAGGATGGTTGAGATAGCAGTGATTTAAAAGCTCCTGGTACTGCCTGGGGCACTGCAGGGAGGGAATTGCAGGGCCATGACAGCTTTCCCCACGGACACCAGGTGCTCTCCTCGCTGTCCAGCTGGGGGAACCCAGCTCGCAGTTCCATTTTTCTTTAGGTTTTCTTCAGTTTCTGTGTTTTTCCTGAGAACTCTTAGGCTCTGTGCCTGCCAGCCCCGCTACGCTAGGTTTGCAGTGGGGAAAAAAGCAAGTTTAGGAGGGTGTGGGGGAAGGTTGTATTGTGTGGAGCTTAATTTCTGTTAAAAATCCAAGATGCTGGAGAAAAGGAGTTTCTGTTCTGGTGGATGCAAGGAATTTGGGATGAGGTGCTGTAAAGTGCTGAGAAGCTGAGATTGTGAAGTTGGTGGCAGCTCATGTATCAGTGACCTGCTGAGCTGTGGACCTGCAGCACCTTTTAGGAGAAATTGGGGCGATTTTGGGGTTGAAAGTAGAGATGAGTAATGCCAAGTGATGCTTGGGAGGCCGGACACAGGTGAGGTGCTGCTGCCTCGTGGCTGGGACGTTGTCTGTGAGCCTGTGAGATCTGAGGGAGGGGTGGACAGATGGATGGATGGAGGGGTGAGTGGATGGAAGGAAGGATGGAGAGATGGATGGATGGATGGATGGATGGATGGATGGATGGATGGATGGATGGAGGGATGGATGGATGGATGGATGGATGGATGGATGGATGGATGGATGGATGGATGAAGAGATAGATGGACGGATGGAAGGATGGACAGATGGATGGATGGATGGAGGGATGGAGAGATGGATGGGTGAAAGGATGGATGGAGGGATGGAGAGATGGATGGGTGAAAGGATGGATGGATGGATGGATGGAGGGATGGATAGATGGAGGGATGGAGAGATGGATGGGTGAAAGGATGGATGGATGAATGGATGAATGGAAGGACGGATGGATAGATGGAAGGATGGATGATGGATGGACGGACAGACGGACGGATGGATGACTCTGTGAGTGTTTTCACCCAGGTGGAGGAAGCATTGCACACACCTTGATGGCCTTGGCAATGAGGCGGTGGTGGAGGCAGCCACTTCGGATCCTGCACGGTGACATTTCCAGAGCAGCCTCGCACTGCAAGCTCCCGGCTCTGTCCGAAGCAAGTTCCTGCACGCTGGCATCGTTTGCATGCTCCAGGATCAGTCGGCCTTGCCCGGGAAAGCTCTGGCGGCAGGAGCACTGCAGCTCCCAGTGCCAGGCTGTGCTCACGTGGGGAGAAGGCGCAGGCGGAGAGGAGAGGGGGGATCAGGAGAGAGCCCGGGCTGGCGGCGCACACGGAGCTGCAGCCCCGGCTCGGGGGGTCACAGGGGGCTGGGAGGGGGGGAATGACTGGCAGAGCATCCAGTCTGGCCAAATAAAAGGGATCAACTCCTGGAGGGAAGGATCAGGGGGTTTAATCTCAGATCTGGGAGGTTTTACAGACACTTGGTAGCTCTGGGAGGAGCAGCAGTGATGGCTGAGGCAGGGCTGGGGAGCTGCAGGGGGGGTTTGGGCATGTGTCTGGTTTTGCTGGGCTGCTTCTCGGTGCTCCCTCCCTCCCCGAGCATGTCCCTTGTCCCCTCGGGCTGCTGCGTTGTGGTGCATTCAGCGTTTCCAGGCTGGACACTGAGCAGGACTGGGGTAGGGTTAGGGCTGGGGATTGACAGGCCCGGAGCTTCCCACACCTCGCTGTGCTCCAGAGCTGCAGGAGCCTGGGAAGAGCAGCACTGCTCAGGGGGTTACGGGAGAGGAGATTCCTCTTGGGAGGCAGATCCCGGATCTGTGCTGGGGACCCCGAGCAGCTGTGCGGTGTCACCTCAGGGGATCCGAGCGAGTGCTGAGCTGCCCCTGCAGCTCCTGCCGTGCTGCTCCCAGCCTGGCCCTCTGCTCTGACCTCTCCTGCCTTCCCCAGCCCTTCCTTGGGCCAGGTGCTGGCCTCAGTCACCGCAGTTCCATCTGGGGTGGCAGCTCCGAGGGGGCTGCAGAGTGTGGCCAGAGCAGGGTTTGTCTGACCCCTGGGTCACTCCAGAGCTGGCTCTGAGGGGCAGAACCACACACCCACTGAGCAGGTGATAGAAGTTTTTTGGTACCCTCTGTATAAAAGACATAGAAAGTCCATAAACCCCACAAGATAAGGAATTCTGGCCTGCAGCAGCTGGGATCAGATCTTGGCAGAATCTGGCTCTGTGTGGGCTGCACCTCTGCATGCACAGGGCTGGTGCTGCATGGCTGTGGCCCCGGGGGGGTGTGCATGTTTGTTGTTTATTATTTATTCCTGGGGTTTTTTGGCTTGGATACTCACGGAATGCCTGGGAATTATCCAAGCAGAGTTGTAGCTCATTGCAAGTTTGGATGACCTGTCTTCTTTCTTCATTCCCCTCAATTCTTGATCTCCCTCATTATTTTTCCCTTTCCCAGGAACCCTGCAGGAGCAGGTAACCCAATCCTACCCTGGCACAAGAAGACCCAATCCTGATCTCATTCACTCTCCTAAAACCCAGAGATTAAACCCACTGGATTTAGCATATTGACTTTGATTTCCCAGCTCTGCTGGTGGTGGTTGCTGGATTCCCATCTGCTGGAAGCTGGGCTGAGAACCATTAATTCAGGAAGCAGCAATTTGGGCTCGATGGGGATGTACTGACCTTACGCCTTCATTAATGTAATTAGTGCCCCTGGTTTGGGGAGGGCTCTCTCCGTTCGGACTGTGTGACACGAAAGCTCCAAGTCTCCCTGACCTACGGGAGCTGCTCTGCGCTGTCACAAAGTTGTTTTTCCAGAAGCTGAGCCTCTCTTGGTTCAGGTTTCCCATTCAGCCAGGCTTCGGAGACCAACCTGGGTTTAGCATTTCTGTTCCTCGCTGTTTATGCCTTTTTTGGGCCCTTGAATTATGTAAGAGGAGAGCGAGTCACTGCAGCAACATCAGCCCGTGAAGGAAAGTTTCTGGAGCTTTTAGCACAAGCCACAAATGCTTTTCCCCAGAGTTTGGAGGGTATTTTGAGGAGGGATTTGAGCTTGATGGAGATGCCAGAGAAAGTTTGAAAGTACAGAAAATGTTTTCGTCTTGCCTTAGGTGCAAAAATGACTATTTATTCAAGATGAGAAAAACTCCTGCGGGTGGATCGCTAGAAAATGAAACGAAGGGCTGGAGAAACTTGGCAGAGGGGATGTTTTTCAGCTTGATTTCTTTAATGGTTCGGTGAAATTAAATTTCCTAATGCAGATACTCCTGGAGAAGCTGAGCTTGCCCACGTAACTTGCTCTGGTGAACCTGAACGTCCCTTTCTTTTAAAATCCAGAGGTGTGTGGGCTGGTTCTGATTGCACAGCTGTGCTGAGCTGAGGCAGTGCCTGGTGCTGCGGTGTGGGAGAGGAGGATCTGCCGAGCGGGAAGTGGTCCCGGAGCAGGAGGAGGTGTTGGAGGTGGGATGGAGTGGGAAGCTGCACTCGGGCACACCTGCTGCAGGGCTGGCTCCCCGCTCCCTCTTCAGGCTTCGGACACAAAATGTGTGCATCCCTCTACAGGGAAAGGAGGGGAAAGGGTTAAAAATGTCCTGTCCGGCTCCTCCTTCCCAGTGAAGGTGCAGTGGGAAGGGGCCCTCAGTAGGGTGGGCTCTGCTTGGGGCCTCTGGTTTTTCCCAGGATGGAAAAGCCAAAATTCTTCCTCTTGCAGCAGGTGCAGGAGAGGGGACTCTGCCCTGCCCTGCTGAGCAGCTGGGCTGGAGCTCCTCAGGAGCTGGCCCAGCAAAGCACAGAGAAATCCCTGCTTTGTTTCAGGTGGGGTTGGCTGGAGGAAGCTGAGATCTTGTTCTGCCTCTGAAACACCTTCCTCATTATGGTGCTGAGATCTGGGTCAGGTTTTACCCAGACAGTGGAATTGGACTGTTAGAGAGGTGGTGGAAGCCTTGGATTCTCCTGCAGAGGAGGGTGTGGAACATTCCCGGGGTTCCGAGGAGCAGCCAGCAGCTGTGGGGTCCCTGGCAGCACAGGGCGGCAGTGAGTGGCTCCCAGGGAGAGCAGCGCCTGCTGCAGCCTCCAGCCTGTGCCCAGGACACATCCCGGCCTCCATCAGGGGATCAGAGGCTGGCAGGGAGCTGGCAGTGTGACACGGCCAGCAAAGAGCAAGGAATGATCCAAGGAGGGATTAGAAAATGAGTTTCCAGGAGGGATTAATGCCCTGTAGCAGAGAGCGGTGCAGCCTCGCTTGGGCAGACGGGCAGCGTTGCACAGGAGTGGGTTTGAGCTGGAGTGGGGACAGGGACAGGGACAGGGGTGGAGGATGTGGCTGTGAAGGGGATCCCAGAGAGCCTGGCAGGGCTGATGGGGCAGGAGCTGCTCTGGGAGCACTCCGAGGACAGAGCTGCTGAGCAGAACCCCTCAGGGGAGGGAACGAGCAGCTGTGGGGTGATCCCGGCACAATCCAGGCTCGTGGGAGGGGTCCCTGATCATCCAGCAGGAGGGTGGTGACGGAGGAACCTCCCTCAGGGTGTCACAGAGCTGCAGATCCTGGAGGAGAGAGCCTGCGAAGCGGAGATCCCTCCAGAGCAGCCTGGTCACTGCTGTGGCTCACCCCGCTGCTGTCAGCAGTTTGTGCCACAGGCTTTGAGCTGGCCAAGGTTTATTGGTAATTATTGATAATTATTGATAATGATTGATAATTATTGATAATCATTGATAATGATTGGCAGTGAGTGCCTGGGGCTGGGCACATGCCTGAACTCTTTCCATGCACTCTCAGCTTAACCTGTTTGCTTCACTTTGATTCCTGCCAGAGTCCTAAATTTGCTAAAGCATCGGGAAAATGGAGCCTGTGCTCAGACTGATCCTCACAGGGACTGCTCCTCATGGCTCAGAATCCTGGAAGGATTTGGGTTGGAAGGGACCCTAAAGCTCATCTCATTCAGACCGTGGCAGGGACACCTCCCACTGCCCCAGGCTGCTCCCAGCCCCGTCCAGCCTGGCCTTGGGCACTGCCAGGGATCCAGGGGCAGCCACAGCTTCTCTGGGCACCCTGTGCCAGGGCCTGCCCACCCTTCCAGGGAACAATTCCCGCCCAATATCCCATTAAATCTGCTCTCCTTCAGCTTACAGCCATTCCCTTGTCCTGTCACCACAGCTCCTTGTGCTATCCAGGTTTTTGGAAGCTTGTCCCGCTCCCAGTGAGTAGGGAGACGTCAGAGCCTCCATCGGGGGCCGATCTGGCTCCAGCACGTCCCCAGCCTGTTGTTGCGCCTGGTGCGGGGCTCTTGCCCACATTCGTTTCCAACATGGTGAACTCTGTGCTGGTAACGAGTGTTGCTGGGTTCCCATGGCAACCCTCTCGCTAATTAACGCACGGTAGCCAGGGAATAAAAAAAATATCTGTCCTTAATGATGAGTTAATTTGACAGGATTGTTATGGGGAGAAGAGTTGGGAATGGGCGCTGGGAAGGTGTGCGGGGATGGGAGCGGGCGCTGCTCCGAGTGACACAGATCCGTGTTCCTCTGACCTTGTGGCGTTCAAACCCAAACCTTGCTCACCATTTGGGAAGGGTTCGTGTTTCAGGAGGAGTAAAATTATCCTGACAAATGTCTAAGAGCATAACTCAAGCGGTTATGCTTTTTTTGTTCCTTTTTATTTTTATTTTTTGGTACAACATTTTAACTCAGGTTTTTGGTTTTTTTTTTGGTGTTTAGAAGATTAAATAAAGCCCAAGTCAATTTTAGAAGTTAAATGCTTGGAAGAATCAGGAGATTTACATTTAAGGAGTACATTATTTTATGTCAGAGAAACCAATTCCTGATGATTCCTCCCCAATTCCAGCCCCCTCTCACTCCAGTTTCCCTGCCAGCTGTGACCGTTAGAGATGGGCCCGAATGGAAACCCTGGATCCAGCCTGGAGTTCTGGAATGCAGAGGAAATTTCTCCTTCCCAGTGTGGTCCTGGTGGTGGAGTTGTGGCCTTGGGAGTCAGTCAGGGGTGGGAGGAGCAGCCCCTCTGTGCTGGGGTGAGGCACGGACGGGTTCCATCAGCGCTGATAATTCAGCTCTTTATATTAACATATAAGAATCTGATGATTCGGCTCCTGTGATAATTCAGTGGTGATAATTCAGCACTTAGAGCACAAAGGGTTAAATCCCGGTGTCCTGGCGGAGTTCTTTGTTGGGTGATTGTCCCCAGGCTCCCCCTCCTGCAGGTTCCAAACAAATTCCGGGAGACCTCTGGGATCCCCCGTCCTGGTGTGGCTGCAGCATTTCCCTGCCTGCCAAAGGGGAATATTCCTTAGGGGAATAATAACTCTGCTTCAGGGCTCTGGAGTGGGATTTCCAAACTCTCTGCTGCCCTCAGCGCCGACACGTCCTGGGGTCTCAGCTGTTGGCATTGGGGGATTCAGGCATTTGCAGGTGGGGAACTGAGGCGTTTTCCCCACCAGGACAGAGCTGGTGCTGCACTGGGGCTGCTGCAGGAGGATTTGGGGTGTCATGAGCAGGAACAGCTCTGGGTTTGGCTGGTTGATCGTGGGTTTGGCTGGTTGATCATGGGCTTAGCTGGTTGATTGTGGATTTGGCTGGTTGATCGTGGGTTTGGCTGCTCCGGTACCTGTACCTGGCTGGAGAGCAGGGACTGTGAGGGGACAGTGCTGCTGTCCCGAGCAGCTCCCAGGAATCCGCCTTTCCCCGCGTTTGCAGCAGGGTAAGAGACTGAAGGAGGCTCTCCCGTGAGATTTCAGCCTCTCCCAGTCCCTGGGCACTGCAAGGTTGTGCCTTTCCTTGTGACAGATCTCTGGTGCCCTGGGCAATCTGTCCTTGGGGACCTGTGCCAGGTGACAGCGGCCACAGGTCCCCCTTTGGTAGCCACAGGTCCCCCAGCCTGTGCACAGCTGAGACAGGACCTTCGGATGGACACAGGAGCTCTTAAAAACCCATTCCAGCGTCCAGAGCTCACGGAGAAGGAGCTGCATTTATTTTCCCTTTCCCTGTCAAACAGGAGTGCTGTATCCAGGAATATCTGCCTTTTCCCTGGAAAGCTGCTGCTCCCTGAATGCACCCGTGCCAAAGCCCCACGCCAGCACCTAATCTGGATTTTAATTCCTCCAGCTCAATTAAAGTGCAAAAAAAATTATTCCCAGTTCTTCCTCTAACACTGAGAGGGGTTTTGTCCAGTGCGATGACGCTCTGAGTTGCCACTGTGATAGTGCAGATGCCTTTATTGCAATATTTGGTAGTATTTTTGTATTTTCTTGTCTAATTAAGGCTGTTTTGGGCACTGAAGTGCTTTGAGACATTCACAAATCTCCTCTGGATTGACTGGCTGCTGACTTGAGTTGTTAAACGTAGTTTGACGAGCTGCATTTGCAAGGAGTGTCATAAATAACAGAGATGGGATTATTTTTGCCTTTTTAAGGAGAGAAAGAGCTGTGTCCCAGTACTTTGATACCTCTTGGGACAAGCGAATTCCCAGGAGGGTGGGAAAGGTGAGGCTGAACCCCCAAACAGCCACAGGCTGTTGGCACAAAAGTGTGGAAGAATTTGGGGGAATTCCTCAGGTTTTTGGCAGCGCTGGGTTCCTTCCAGCAGAGGGGCTGGGACTGCTGGGTCCAAAGCCCACCCTGGGTTGGAGAGGTTCTGGTTGCTGGTTCTGGCCCTGGCTCTGCTCCCTCCAGCCTTCCTGGGCTGCCCTGGGAAAATTCCTTAATTTATTTTTTATTCCTCACCTTGTTGAGCCTCTGTTTAAAACCCTCTGTTGGTGTTTTCCTTGCAGATGGGTAAAATGGAGCCTCTCTCCATTTCAGCCTCCCGGCTCTCCCCATTACGCAGAGCTAATACCTCTCTGGAACTATTGAGACGGTGTTAGCCGGCTCTGAAATGGGAGTTTAGCCGAGCTTTTAACGGGTTTAATCTTTTCCTGGGTATTAATCCTTCCAGAACCCCTGATAAAATTTGTTGCTTTTCCTTGGAATGCCTCCCACGCTGTCGATATCTGTCTGGAATGAGTTGCCTGGTGCAGAACCAGCCATGGAGGAGGGAATGTTGCAGCCTCCCTGCAGGATCCTGCTCTCATTTCAGCACATTCCCGGCTCCTCTCTGGTTCCCTGCCACCGCTGCTCCTGTGATCCCTGGCCCTGGGAGCGTCTCTCCCCTGGAATATGGCTCTGGAATGAGTTTGTTCCTGTTTATCAGTGCTGTTTCTCAGCTCTCAGACACATTCCCGAGGTCTGCCCGTTTGATACCATCACAGAATGTCAGGGAACAACATCACCTCTTCCACGCTGCTGTGGAGATGGAAAGCTATCAAAGACCACAAATGTTGGCTTTGGTTTTTTGCACTTGGTGGTTTTTTTTTTTTTTTTGCTTTGTGCCGCATCACAGGATCCTAAACCTGTGTGACAGCAGACTCAGACTGTGATCCAGCTTATCAAAGGCTGCAGCTGACCTGGAGGGGAAATTATCCTTTTTTCCATCATGTTAGTGTGGATATGACACCATCTCCTGTGGGGTAGCAGCAGGCTGGGGACAGCCTCTTCCTCCAAGTGTCAGCTCTGGGGAAAAACAGGGCTTGAGCCAGGAACTAACCCAGCGCACCTTGTCCCAACATTAACGCAAGGAGAAACCTCTCCGTGGATTTGAGATGGCCAAGTTCTCCCTGATTCCAGCTGAAATAGGAAGGAGAAGGGGTTTTTCCATCATCCCTGACCACTTGCCCAGTTGCTCATCCCACCCTTGGCCATGTTTATTGCCGCTGGTCACATTTCTCCACGGTACCAACCCTTTTTAATATTTCTTCCTTGTGGACACACACCCTGGCTGCCCCAGCTGTGCAGCTCCTTTTGTGAGCAGCACTGACCATGAAAGCGATGGTGAGAATTTGTGAGAGGGGATAATTTATTGTTTCCATGGCAGTGCTGGAGGAGAGACGAGCGCCGAGGAGCGAGGTGCGGAATAGCAACAGGAACCTGGGAGACACAGATCACATCCCATCCTCCCTGTTCCCTTTCTTCTGAGTGGGTCATAAAACAAAAGCAAATGAGGCAATTGGAGCTCCCTGTCCACTTTGCTGAGGCTTGTTTAAATGAGGATTTACTTTGACTAAAAGCTCCTCAGAGCCACTTAATTCTTCCAGGTGGAGTAAATATCTAGGCCAGTAGTAAAAATTCCTTACAGATGTCTCCAGGAGGGTACTTAGCCAGCACTTTCCTGAAGAGAACGTCTTGGATGCCTTCAAAAAGCAGTTTCAGTTCTTAATGATGGCCTGTTAGATGGTGGGGCAGCACTTGGCATAGCCTGGGGAGTAGTTGGGAGTTGCTCCAGTGGTGGAAGGAGAAATGAAAATGCTGCAGAGCAGTGAGGGTGCATGCTCTGGTTTCCAGCTATTAGTGAAAATAACTCAAGTTTTATTTCAGAGATCTGGGCATATTTCACTATCAATTAATGTGATTTCCATGGCATTGCATTGCAAAATCCCTGGAATTCCCTGGGAGGATCCCTTTGCCCTGCTTGCCCATCTGCGGTGTGGTCGGTGTGACCTGCCCCACCGCGTGGAACCTCCGAGGGAAGCTCACACTCAACTGCTGCTTTTAGCTGAAAACCAAATCCCCCTGGGAAGAGCTGGAGATTTCCCGTGAGGTCAGAATCTCCCACTTGGTTATTTGGTCTCTTTTCTGGAGGTTCCTGTTCTAGAAGTACCAATCCTTTAAGGCATCCTTTCCGTGTTCTGAGTTGGGAAAACCTGTGTCTGAAAGGAATAATAATTTTATACTGGATATAACTGAGTGCAGACTGCTTGCCAGGCAAATAGTGTATGGTATAGCTGAGCCTGAGTGCATCCTTGGCTGGGAATTCCTTGGACTCAGCCTTGACAGCTGCATTTGGGCACGTTTCAATCCCAATCCGGGCTGGGCCGTCACTGTGTGCTCTGAAATCCCTCTGTACCTGTGTGTGCCAGCCTCCTGGACTGCCGTTGATGCTTTACCCCAGTTCTGCTCTAAAAATGGGAGGCAGCACTGGAATTGTGCATCAGCCCCAGGGCTGTGTGCTCCTTGAGGGAAGAACCCGAGGTGTTTGATGGACGAGGGCTCCCAGGTGCTCCCGTGGACTTTGGGGTCACTCCTGACCAGGGACAAAGCCTCACTCTGGGCCTGGCTGGCCGTGCTCAGCTGGGAGCAGGAGGATTGCAGGGAAACCCCAGCCTCTCCCAGTCCTGTCTGACAGGGAGCAGCCAGAGCCTCCTGCGAGTTGGGCAGTGCTGGGGATGGACCAGACCCACCCTGCCCATCCCAGGAGTGTGTCACCCCATCCCAGAGCCACCCTGCTGATCCCAGCGCTCTCCTTCCCAGCACAGGGAAGGCTGGGATGCTTTGGAGATCGGACTGAGAGGGTTGGTTGCCTTTCTGCAGAGCAGGAGCCCGGGTGTCTGTGAAGCTCCTGGGGCATTTCTAAGCCAGAGCAGGACTGGCACTTGACCTGCTTCTTGCTGGCCCTCTGTGGCCTGGTGGCATGCAGTCAGAGGTTGGGCTTGATGACCTTGGAGGTCGTTCCCAGCCTGAATGATTTGGTAACTGTGGCTCTGGGTGCTTGTGGGTTACCCGGCTGCTGTGAGTGACCAACTGACCGCCAGTGGTCATCCCAAAGGGGCAGGGCAGAGAGCCCAGCCCAGGCAGGCTGTGCACAGGGAGGATGAGCAAAGCCCTGCTGTTTGCACGGAAACTGCCTGGCACCCGCTGCAGGGCTCTGTGGGACAGGCCGGGGACAGGACACATCTTCCACACCAGCACAGCCAGGGATTGGCTTCACGTGGGCTCTGCTGCTGCTGTCAGTCCTTCTGGGGTGAATCACAGCCCACGAGGAGCTGTTTGCCACCCAGAGGGATTTTATACACACTCCATTTGCCTTTCCCCTCACACTGGAGAGCTGAGGGCTTTTTCAGCTTTGGGGTTTTTTTGTTTTTTTAAGCTTAGGTGTTTTAAAAGTAACATTTTGGTTCACCTTTGGAGTTGCCATTTGACTTCTCCGTGGCACATGGTGATTAGTGATTAATTGCGGAGGACAGGTTGTGGCTCCAGCCCGTGTCCCGGGGTGCCTGTCGCAGCAATGATGCGCGGGTGATTACTCACTCCCCTTAACCTGACAGCTGTACTTCTTCCCCTGACTGCTCCGTGACCTTGGCCAGGTACGTGCCTCGTGTTTCGTTGGAGGACGTCGGGGATGTGCAAATTTTTCCTTTCCCTTGCATGACCTTCATGCTACTTCAGCGAGAGGAGGGAGCTGTTCCACGAACAGATGGAGCGTTATTTCTAGAGGAAGGTGGATAACGCAGGAAATTATTCATTCCAAACCCCTTCAGACAACTCAGATGTTTGCCCTGAGAGAGTGTTGCAAATCCTAGTGCAAATACCTGCTCACACAAACCGTGCGGCTCTCTCGGAAATCGCGTGTGAAGGTGGAAGTCATCCAGTCCCGGAGCGGAGCAGTGCCAGGGGACTTCACTGAGCCATGAAGGAAATTCGGAATAAGCAGGATTTGAGGCAGTAGTTACAGAAGAGATATTTTGTAAGCCATGTGTAGGCAAGTGAGACTAAAAAAGGTTGTCAAGTCATAGCAGGTAAAAAAGAACAGAACGCAAAGCAGCGTGGGGATGGATAATTCACTGCTAGAAGCAGCAAGGTTTGCTGCAAGTGGTGCTTGGCTCTTGTTATTCCTTAATGAATCGAATCTATTAGCCAGGGAAAACATCGCGTTGTCTTGAAAACCAAATCATATTTGGATGCCTCTTCCCGTGCATTTGTACCCATTTGAACACGAGCACACTAATTACGCTGTGGAGATGATTTCGTTATGGCAGCGATGGAGCTGAGTTTGCAGCTGTAAGTGTGCAGCTCTGGAGAGCTGGAATAGGTGCGTGGGGAGAGATCCCTTTTAATTCCACTGCCTTTCTCTTTAATATCTGTGTCCCCGTGCTCCACGTGCAGCTCACAGAGTGTTCCTGCTCCCTTGGGGGCAGAGGCCTGGCTTGGGGGGCTCAGCAGCCTCCAGACTTCCCTGGAAGGGTTGGGGGAATCATGTCCGGTTCCTACACAGATGGCACCGAGCTCACGAATCCCCAGCCTTCCTGCCGTGCTTCCCGATGCACCGGGAGCTGCGTGAGTCATATCGCCGCAGCCCTGGTCCTTTCGGATGGAAATTATACTTTTAAATAAATTCGGTGATTACATGGGCTCGTTTGGAGGAGCTGGAATCCGAGCCATTAAGTTGAGTGGCTGCCATTATGTCCCGTGTTTGCCAACAGATAATACCCAGACGTACTTCATCCGTGACAGCTCTGCCCTCTAGACTCTGAATAGAATTATCTCGTTCTCTCCAGCACCATCCAGGTGAGCATTTCCTTGCGCCAGGCAGCAATTGTGGCCTCACCACGAGGTGAAGTGGGACAGGCAGGGACAGCGCTGGCACGTGTCCTGTGCAGCGTGACCTGCAGAGAGGGGATAGGGACAATTACACAATGCGGGAGGTGACTCTGGTGTGTCCTGGTGGAGCCCCTGCACATCCCACCCCTCTCCCAGGCTTCCAGGGCTCCGGGCAGAGCTCTGAGCTCCAGGGTGTGGGGCTGGCAGGCGGCTCTGGGCTGGGAGATGGAGCAGGGACACGTGGATGCTTGTGGCTGTTCTCACCATGCCTGGGTTGCTGCTGGCTCCCTCAGCAGCCCGGGGGGAACTCCTGGTTCAGGAGGTGGTGATGGCTGAGAAAAACACCCAGTGTCACCTCTCCACCCTGTGGAAGTGTCACTGGAGCCGTGGCCCAGCTGAGGGACAGGGTTGTATCCAGGCTGCCCTGAGTTACTCCTGCTCAGGGGACATTCTGGCTGTGGCATTGTCCCTGAGATCTGAGCAGCCATCAGCCAGTGCCTCTCCTTCCTTCTCAGGCTGAAGTGAGCAAAGGAGCTTAGGGGTGGAAGGCTGGGCTGATCTGAGCAATCCCTGTAACGGGCTTATGGGATCCCATGGCGATCTGAGGTACAATCCCGTGCTGCTAACGAGCATCCCTTCATTAGCTCCCACTCAGCTCAGCCCTTCCATCCAGCACTGTCCCTCAGCTCCCGGGAGGAGCAAGCTGCAGGAATGAGAACAGTGTCAGATCCCACCTGGAGTCTCCCTTTGGAGTCCAGGGACAAAGGTGGGGTGGGTAACACAGCCCCCAGTGCCACCCCTGTGCCCTCCGTCGCCCCGGGCGCTGCTCCCCAGAACCAGCAGGAAGGCAGGGCTGGCTCTGGGAGTGTTCAGTGTTTCCCAGCTCTGTGGGCGGTGCAGGATGTAATGCAGGATGGTCTTGGGCCAGCCCAGGACCCCAGCAAGCCCCAAGGGCTCGGAGAGCCAGCGGCTGCCCCAGGCTTTGACTCAACAACGTCCCAAGGCGAGGAGAAGCTGCTTTGCCCTTATCTCTTGGCTTTATCTCTCTCAAGGCCTGTCTGTTTGCCCTCTCGGGAGTGCGGGGATGGAGGGTGAGGTGTGGGTGTGAGATGTGGTTGCTGTGGGGACCCAAGCTGTGCCTGGCTGGGTTTGCTGTGCAGGGCTGGTGGGTGCCAGGCACGGGCCATCCTGGTGTCCCCTCAGCATTCCCATGGTTGCCTGTTGGTCCAGGTGCTCGAATCCTGGAGATCATGAGGAAGAGTTGGGGTTTTGCTGGAATGATTCTCATGAATATCATAATTTTGGGGGCAGGAAGCTTTCTCTGACCATTTCTTGTTCTGGTGTTCATCCTTTTGCTGCTGGAGGTGGAATCAGTGGGATTTTCCCCTGGGTGGTTCTTGGTTTGCACAGGGGCAGCTGGACGGGCTCTGCCTCCCCCTGACTCGTCCCTGTCCCTGCTGTCCCCAAAGCCCAGGCTGGTTCCTGGGGCCCAGGTGTTGCTTCTCCAGCCATTGCTCCCTCTGTGCTTCATTTAATTAAATTTTCTGCGGGCTCAGGGTCTGTGAAACAGTTTGTGGCTGTCGTTCCCCTCGTCGGCTGGGTTAGATGGGAGCTGCAGGGACTTACCCTGAGAAAGCAGGAGATGAGAACAGCAAACAAGGAGCCCAGGTGGTGAATTTAATCAGTGTGATACATGCATCTGGACTTCAATCCAGCCTGGCCATTGATTTGCACTAATAACAGCCACTGCTTTTTAAGTTCCAAGTTCTCAGCACTAAAAATATCCTTTTTTTTTTTTTTTTTTTAATATTATCATTTTGGCCTCTTAATACAGTACCTGTATATGGGAGTTCTGCATTATTGAGGATTCCTGGGGCTGTGTTTAATACATTGTGGGCTAGCACAGCACAACCCAGGCATCTGCTTCAATATTAAAGGTGTTTTAGAACCCATTGCAGGGACTCTGTCACGAAGGGGCTCTTGCTGCTGCTCCCCTGCCCTCGGCCACCCAAGAGTGATGTTCCTGGTTTGTGTCAATAGCCCTGCATTTGGATTCATTTCCTTCCAGGGTTGTTAGACCTGGCCAGCTGTGGCAGCTTTTAGAGGATAAAGTGTCCACAGAGAGTTTGGTGAGCTCTGGTGCTGTCACTTTATCCATTTCCCTGGGAATTCCTGGATCCGGGTGAGCTGTCCTGGTGCGTGTGCCGGGTGCAGCCGCATGTCCCTGTGCCCCTCAGCTGTGTGCCACCAGCTCTGGGCAGGCTGCTGGCGCTTCTGCAGCTGCAGGCAGTCAGATCCCACGTCTGGGATATGCAGATCCCTGTGCTGGTCCCTTTGTAAGGAGCTCTGTTGTGGTAAATAATTCAATCCACCATTTGTGGAGCCATTTGTGTGGTTTTCTCCTTAATTCCTTTCTGCTTTGGAAACTTCCGCGTCCCAGAGTAACAGGTGACGTACATCTCAAAATAAATATCCTTTAAAACGTGGGTTTCTCCTGCTTTCCTCAGAGCAATGACAATTTTATCTCCTCTCCTTGCAAAAACCATTGGTCGTTCAGACGAACTCGCTTTTCCCACAGTCTGCTCCGTGGCAGGGAAGTTGCTTTCCAGTTTGAATAAGGACAGGCTTTGGGGGTTAAATGAGTTGAGATTTGGCATTCCTGACATTTCCAGTCAAGTGTTGGTCATCCATGGAGGGGTTTTGAGGCTGTGGATTGGCTGTACTGTGGGTGTAGGGATGCTCAGGGTGGTGTTGGTGCTGTTTCCCCATGCTGTGTCCCTCAGCCAGGGCTCAGCATTCCCCAGCAGCTTCTTGTCCCTCTCTGTACATTCCCAGAACTGAATTTATATCTATTTTTTAATATTCTGTTTGCTTATCTGCCTTTCTCTGCCCTGTGGGTGACTGGGAGAGAACAGACCCCTCCTCTTGTGGCTGCTGCCATGGGCTGTGCACGATGCCTCGATGTTCCTGGGCCCAGAGCCTGCTGGGCTGGGGCTTTGTGGGGCTGGGAACACACCCTGGGAATCCTGCCTGTCCCCACCTGCAGCCTCAGCCAGGGCTGGCTGTAAATCACAGCCCTGCTCCGTGCGCAGGAACGATTTCAGGACAACTCCAGGTCCTTGGGGCTGTGGTGGCCTTGGCTTGGGGATGTCAGGAGTCCCTTCTGGGGCAGGAGGCTGGGATTTGTGTGAGGGTTTCGGGTTTGGATCCTGGAGATGTTTATGGTTTGTTGCTGGGATTTGTGTGAGGATTTTGGGTTGGGATCCTGGTCAGTGTTTCTGGTTTGTTGCTGGGATTTGTGTGAGGGTTTCGGGTTTGGATCCTGGAGATGTTTATGGTTTGTTGCTGGGATTTGTGTGAGGGTTTTGGGTTGGGATCCTGGTCAGTGTTTCTGGTTTGTTGCTGGGATTTGTGTGAGGGTTTTGGGTTGGGATCCTGGTGATGTTTATGGTTTGTTCTGGGTGCTGCAGTGAGGGATCCGAGCTGACAGCCCCTGTCGGCCCCGGCGCTGGGAGCTGCCCTGGCTCTGCTCGCTGCAGGTGCTGTTCACCCTGCAGCTGCTCAGACCTGGCCTTTCCAGCCCCGAGCTCACCATTTCCCTGAGTTAAGAGGTGCTGGCGAGTGGTTATTTGTAATTACTCCGTGTGAAAGATGTGTCGTGAGGCGAGGGGAGCTCGCTGTGCCTGTCCGCAGGAGGGGCTGGGGAGCAATTAGGGTGACATATGCTCCGTGCAGACAGATCCCAAACTGGGCTGTGCTTCACCGGGGTCCCTCGGCCTTGTCACCACCCTCCATCCTTCTCCTCGCTGCTGCCGGGGTTTTACAGGCACTCAGCTCTCTGTGCACGGCCCTGCCTGGTGGCTGCTGTTATTAATAGGAATGACACGGGCAATAATCATAATAAGGTGGAAAATGAGCCTAATGCCATCCCCTGGGCTCTGCTGCTGCAGCCTGGCTGAGGCCAGGTGATTTCCAATCTGCCAGGTGAGATCTTCTCAGGAAAGTGTAAATCAGGGAAAAGTAGAACAGCCCAGTCCTAAGGAACCTTTCTGCCTCTCCACATAACGTGGAGATAAATAAAAGACAGATAAAGCTTCCAGCCAAGTGTGGCAGCCTTCCCGGAGCATGGGATATGGGAGACTCTTGCTCCAATCAGCCTCTTTCAGCTGAAATCCAGTCATTAGTTAAATTCATCAACGGGCTTGAAAGCAGAAAGGGAAATTCTTTGACTTGTGCTTAACCTTTGGGTGATTGCACCTCTTGAGAGAAGGAGCGAATCAAGTGGCGCTGCCCTCCCCTGGGTTCGGTGAATGAGCCATGGGGCCATTCACGGAGATCGGGCATTATTCACTTTGTGTGATTCCCGAGGAGAGGTTTAAAAATAAACACACCCTCCGTGGGGCTCTGGGGAGCTGCTGCAAGAGCAGAAGTGCAGCGGGACGGGCAGGGGTGATGCTCCCTTGTGCGCTTCCCTCTGCCTCCTCCGCCAGCTTTTTCCTGGCTGGGAAAAGTTGGGGGATGTGGGGCTGAAATTTGGGATGCACCGTGCTCCTCCTCACTCCTGGGCATGGCTGGGCTGGGAATTCCAGGCAGGAATTCCTGGGGGGATCTGGTGATGGTAAAAATCCGAGGCAGCCCCAGCAGCTCAGGGCAAAGGGCATTCCCTGGGGTTAATGGGATCCCAGGGGCACAACTCGGCCCAGGTGGGAACAGCCGAGCAGCACCCCCGGGTCCAACGTGGATCCAATTGGATGGAGCTCAGCAATGAGCAGATCCACCTCAAATCCCCAATCAGGAACTGAACCAATGAGGGAACTGTCCCCCATTCTAATGACCCCCCCAAGGGAGACTCCAGCCCAGCTGAACAAACCTGTTGCAGAGAGGAGGCTCCGGGCAAGGCTGGAGCCTCTGCTTTGGAGACACTCGGGATGTTCCGTCTGCTCCCCTCAGAGAAGCCCCAAGCTGAGCTCAATCTCAGCCTCCAAGGGTTCTCCACATGTAGGGCTGAGGGACAGGGAGTGTTTGTGAAGGGTACAGGGAAAGGGAAAGGTGATAAAAATGGATAAAAAGGGGATAAAAAGAAAAGACAAAAACCCATCAGGCATCCCTGGGAGGTGCCAGATTCCCAGCCCCACCAGCCCGTGGGGTGTCAGTCACTGAGGCTGGGGAGGTACCTTCCCTCCATGGCGTGCCAAGCTCTGCTCTCGCTGTCTGGGGTCTGCGGAGCTCTGCTGGGTCCTGTCCTTGCCCTGAGCACTGATTTCTTTGCACTCCAGCTCGCCGTGTGTTCTTCTCTGACGATGTTTGGCTGCCTCCGTTGTGGGAGGGCCTGGTGGACGCAGCGTGGGAAATGCTGTTGTGATTTTATGGGGCTTTTATGGTGTCTGAACAAAGGGCATCTCTGCACGAGGACAGTTGGAACAAACGGCATCCACTCCCCACGTTCCTCCATCTCCCCTCTCAGCCTGCTCCTGTTCCTGCATCCTGCTCCTGTGGAGGAGGACACACTTTATGTAACGCTGATTTGAAAGGGAACTACCCAGAGCTCTCCTTTTTGCACTGTTACAACTCCACTGATGCAGCAATAAATGACCTAATAGGGAAACACTTCCCTGCCTTGAGATTATTCCTATTCCCAGAGGCCACGGGCCTGGAAACTTCAAGGCACTGGAAATTTCCTGAGGAGATGGCGATTGATGGTAGATTTCTTTGGGGTTTTTTTGGGAACATGGCTCTTTGTTAGGTGCATTTTGGATTAGTGAGAAGCTCTGTGCTGAACACTCAGGGTGGAATCTTGAGGGCTGGCAGCGATTATTTATCCCTGGAAGAGGTGTGGCTCTTCCTTGGCGTTCCCCTTCCCCTCCTGTCCTTGGGCTCGTCTGGAATTGCTCCCAACTCGCTGCAGGAACAGGGTCAGACAGTGATCCCACACAGGGAGCTGTTCCTGCTGGTCCTTTTAGTCTTTATTTTCCTGCTTGAGTTCATGGGGAGAATTACTTGATCTTGATAAAGGTGGCACAAAGGCATGGCCGGAAAAGAAAATCAGAAAATCTGGAGTTAAACTCCCACTTTTGAGCGCCTCCCTTACCTTCCCTGCAAGCTCCCCTGTGCCATTAATGACACATTAAAGCCCTTTGGCTTTGGAGAGTGCAGGGGGAGAAGGAGACTTGGGGATCTTTGGCCGGATGGGCTTTGCTGAGCGTCCCCAGCCCTGTGAGGACAGAGTTCAGTGTCCCTGGCACGCACTGTCGGTGCTGCCGCTGGAGCTGGGGCCTCGCAGAGTCCCCTGAAACCCTTTTTCACTGTTTGTTGTCATTGTCACTTCGTTTTGGCAGCACCTCTAATGTAATTCAGTATTTCCAGTGGCCACGTTCCATCCTGGAAATGACACCAGACGGGAAGAGACAGCAGAATCCTTGCAGACCTTCAGCAGGAAGGATTCAATTCCTTTCCTCTGGCTTTGCTCGCTGTTGTAAAGCACTCACCTGTTGTGCTGGAGGGCTGGGAGTACCCGAAAGGAGCACCTGGGGAGGGAGGGTTTGTGCCTGAGCTGTTGGAGGTTTGCTCTGGAAGCCTTTGGGGAAATTCCTGGGAACGCTGAGGCTGGATCGTGGTGGTGCAGGGACAGCACACCCTGGGCTTGGAGTGCCCCAGAAACATGCCAGCTGTGTGTGTAATTAGAGAGAGCCTCGTTTTCTGGCCCTTTTAATTTTCCTTTTCCTTTTCCTTTTCCTTTTCCTTTTCCTTTTCCTTTTCCTTTTCCTTTTCCTTTTCCTTTTCCTCATTAAGTCAATTTGTTTGTGGTGCTGGGACCTCCTCTGTGTGCCCTGGATTTCCCTTTGCCCCTGGGCAGTGCCTGGTGCCTGGCCCACACGGCATCCCAAGGGTTAATGTGGTCTTTGCCACTAAGAAAGTTTTTCTTCCATCCCAAAAAGTTCTCTGCAGTCTCCTGTAAAGCTGGAAACATCATTCTCAGCTCTGCAGCTCCCAAATGCTCCCGGGCATTTTGGTGCTGCTGTGACGAGGTGAAAGCATTGATTTTTTTTCTCTTTGGGCTCTTGACTTGGAACAACCAACTGACAAGAGAAATTGATTTTAATGGGAGGCAGGACTTGCACCTGCAAGACAGGCAGTGCTCAGGGGATGTCACAGCAAATGTCCTTGTCACCTGCTGCGTTTCTTCTCGCTGCTTCCCTCCTCCTTTCCCAAATATTTAAGTCCCCATTTCTGTAAATGTACAAGGCTGAGATTTTGTGAATTCTTCTGGTGAGCACAGAGAACACAACTTTATTTCCATCAACCTCCACCCTACAGAAACCTGCTGTGTCTGGGAGAGCATGCTTTAATATCTTACTGTTCCTGTTGTGAATATTATCCTTAAACTCCGCTCCTTGGTTTTGGCAATGGCCAAGCTGTGGGTGGGACGAGCATTAAGATGTGGGAAATGGAAACGTCTGCATCAGGCAGCTGAACACAGAGCAATTTCTAGGGCATGATTCACCTGGCTGGAAGGTGGATTGCCGAAATAGCCGGGCTGAATCACGCTCCAGATGTGTCTCTTTCCCTTCCGTGGCCATCAGGGAGCCCAGATGACTCCTCAGCTGCAGTGTGGGAGAACCTGACTCGCTGGGAGAGCAGCTCCTCCCCAGGTCTTGGGCTGAATCTCTCTGCCCACAGCACCGAGCCCCAGCTTTGAGGCCAGGAGACGTGAACTTTCGGGAGCAAAGAGCTCCTGTGCCAAATTCTCTCGGAAAGTAAGATTTCATGCTGACCTTTCTCCAGCGTGCCATCCCCTGCTGCTGCAGATGTCAGGTTGTGTCTCCATAACCCTGCCCTGGGAGAGCCGCATGGCTCCATGGGTGCAGAGAGATGGTTTGCACATAAATTAAACTGGATATTTTCATTTTGGGCTGACATTCTCTCAATGGGCTCGTGGGAGGGCTGGAACTCCAGTTCTGCCACCCCACTGCTGTTCTTCTGGTACAGGCTGGGCTGGGTTTGTGTTCCAAAGGCTTCCAGGATTCCTGGCTCGTGCATCCCTTCCTTGGGCTGCCAGGAAGGACCAGGGGCTGGGAAGGACCAGGGAGATCCAGAACTTTCTCCTTGAGATGGAGAAGTGACTTGCAAAGCCACCCCAGCTCCTGACGTCCCCTGAAAGCACCTTCCAGACTCTGTGCTAAGAGCAGAAGGAGGCTGAGGTGTCCCCCCTGTCCCTCAGTGACCCCCATCCCTCGGTGTCCCCCTGTCCCTCAGTGTCCCTCTGCAGTCCCTGCCAGCCCTCGCCACTCCTGGGAGCTGGGATTTGTGCCTCGGGCTGGGGGATGGCTTTTTGCAGAGCAGCCTGGGAGGGTTGGGAGCACAGTCCCTGTGAAGTTGGGGCTTGGTGACGTTTCTGTGGCAGTTTGTGCCCAGAACTGCCTGTGTGTGAAGTGACAGCAGAGTCTGTGTCAGCTGAAGCAGAAGCAGCAGGAACACGGCTCCTGCGTAATCGCTCCGTTCCTGGTTCCTCATCACTGGGAAAGGGACTAAAATACCCAATGGCATTAACAAAAGGAACAAGTGTCAGGCCAACCCGATTCATTTCTTGACAAGGAAACTGATTTTGGAGCCAAAGAGAACGTACTCTACTGCATTTACTGAGAGGAGCTGAATGCAGGCTCACTGTGAGCCACGGGTGGGAGGGGGCCACGGGGAAAGGGGGACATGTGAGGCATTACTGGGAGATTTCTGTGACACTGGGATGAATATTTCATGTTGTCTCGCAAATCCCTGGCAAGGTCCCTTTGGGAATTGTATTTGCAATTCTGGTCATCTGTGTTCTGGAAAAATGCAGGCAGGGTATCTGGGAGCCTGGAGGGAAGGAGAAGCTGGGGGCTGCAAGGGCAGGAATTCCTTACCTGGGAACCACAGCTGGAGAGTGCCCCTGAATGTGGCAGAGGGGAGGGAGCAGAGCTCAGTCCTGGCAGAAGAACAAGAAACTGTTACTGCTCCCCAGTGTCCTGTGGGGCTCCTTCAGCCCCGGAGTCTCACCCCTCCCAGGTCTGGCCCGGCGTTCTCTGTGCTTTAAGCTGATCCCTGTTCATGAAAGCGTCCAGGAACCTGGACTGGGAGCAGAGCAAGGGGTTGTGGGGAGGCACTGAAACGTGTCTGAGCATCCAGCTGCTGCACTGGAATCAGAAATTAGTCTTTATAACTGTTAATTCTCCAGTAGCTGTGCTGAGCCCAGCGCTGGGGTGGGCTGGGGCTCCAGCACCATCTAACTCTGGCTGCTGCTGGTTTGTCTGGGACTCTCGGGTGCCCAGCTCTGTCCCAAAAGCCCAGCTGTGGGATGAGCCCTCAGAGAAGCAGGAGGTGCCCTATTCCATGAGTTCAGCCATGCACTGAGGGCTCGTTCCGTGCTTTGGTTCCTGTCTGGTGTCCCAGGACCGTGTGAGGCTCGTGGGGACAGGTCCCTGTGTGACACACAGAGGGGACATGTTTCTCGTACTGAATTGGAGTCTCTTGTGCAGCTGGTTTGGAATTAGAAGGGACAATTTGCGAGAGTGGAAGTGGGAGGAACACGGCTTTGCTTTGCTGCCCACCAGCTAGATCCATCTGAGTTTTGAGGATGAAAGGCTCTGCCAGGTTAAACCTCGTGGGTTTGCTGCTCTGTGTGTGACTGACTGTGACTGAGGGGCTGGAACTGCAGCTCTGACTGTCCCAAACCTAAGGGGATCAGCTTTTCAAAGTCCAAGGCAAATGGTCAATCAGGCCCTTTCATCTGTTCACTGGATTTTCTGCACAGCTTCAATGTTCCCTGTTGATGCTGAGACCCTGAAGCTGTGCTAGAGGGTTTCCTTCAGGTTCTCACTGTGCAGGTAGTGATTAGCAGGGATTTGGGGAAGCCAGACCCCCATTAGGAGCTCTCTGACCTGTGCCAGAGCTCTGCACTTGAATAACCATGGTGAGGGCTCGTGATCTCTGTGCTTTGTGTCCCTGCCTGAGCTGAGGGGACACTGCAGCTCCCTGAGCCTCGCCACAACACGGTCTGGAATGCTCACAGGGCTGAGCTCTGTCCCTGTGAGCTCAAACTGGGGCTTGGAGGAGCCCGAGCCCATGGCCAGGGTGTCTCAGTGGCAGAATTAATGAACAAAGCCCGGGATGGCTCTGACGAGCTGATTGGCACGCGGGGAAATCTGTGTTTGCTGGGGCAGCCTCCGTGCTCAGCGCGGGATTCCTGCAGTGGGCGAAACACAAACACCATTTATTATTCTGTTAAAAACCACACAAAACTTCTCCTTCAGAGGAGCAGGGGCTGTCCTGGGCACGGCTGGGGGGTTCGTGCTGTGGTGCTGGGATGGGCCCCTCCTGGCAGGATGCAGCGGGAATTCTGTGTCTGTCCCAGAGGAGACCTGGTCCCATGAGCCCCACATGGAGAGACGTTCCTGAGGTCCATCAGCCACCAGGCCGGGATCTGCTCCGTGCAGAGTGTCCCGATGGCCAGGGCTGGCAGGATTCCCAAAAGGCAGGGTTTGGGCTGGGCTGTGCTCCAGCCAGGGCTGGGGCAGCTCAGCAGTGAGGGCTCTCAGCAGCGAGGGCTGTCAGTACATCACCAGCACTACCATGGGCAGCAGAATCAGGAAGAGCACTTTAAACACTGCCCTAACCTTGCTTGGGTCTGCATGGAAAGCCTCTGACACTCAGCCGAAGTGACGATTCCTTTGCAGGACACCACCGCTTGTGTTTCTGTCCTGGGGCACCGCGCGTCTCCCCGGTGGGATTGTCCCTGCCAGACGTGCATGTGCGGGGTGCTGCTGTCCCATGCCAGCACCTGGAGCTTGCCTGGCACGGCTGGGAGCGGGATCTGGGCTGTGATCGGGCCGGGGGCTTTGCTGTGTGTGCCGCTGGGCAGGGTGGGGCTGGCACCGCGGGCACTCCCTGACTGTGCTTTTCTCTCCCCAAGCTGATCAGTGGTGGCTCCATTGTCAGTGCTGAGGCAGTATGGGATCACGTCACCATGGCCAACCGGGAGTTGGCGTTTAAAGCAGGAGACGTCATCAAGGTCCTGGATGCTTCCAACAAGGACTGGTGGTGGGGTCAGATCGACGACGAAGAAGGATGGTTTCCCGCCAGCTTTGTGAGGGTGAGTGACCTCCTTCTTTTTGCTGCTCTGAGGAGTCACTGCTGGTGCTCAGGGCATCAAGAACTGAGCTCTTCCTGTGTTTTTACTGTATTTGTTCTTGCTGATGCTGATTCCCACTTCTTTGCTTGTTTTCTGTCCAAAAAATCATGAGCAAAGAAGGTTTCCAGTGAAATGGGAGTGGGGCAGAGGGAGGCTGGAATAAGGATTGGATTTTTGGGATGTGGAGGGGCCGTTCCTGGGGGTCTGCTGGAGCCTCTCTCCTTCAGCTGTTCTCCTTCAACAAACCCCATCCCTGGCAGTGTCCGGGTGCTGGACGGGGCTTGGAGCACTCTGGGGTGGTGGCAGCTGTCCCTGCCCATGGCAGGGGGTGGCACTGGATGGGATTTAAAGTCTTCCCAACCCAAACCACTCTGGGGTGCTGTGCTCCCATGAAAACCAGCTCAGGATTGTGTGGGCTGTGTGGAGATGATTTGGTGGGGCCTAAAAATTCACACCAGCTCCAGGGGACCTGGATTTGGAAGAGCTTTCTGGTCTGCATGTGGCACAGGGAGGGGTCAGCCCTTCCCTGTCTAAAATCAGTGCTGCATTTTGGCTCTTCAGCAGTTTGGGATGTAAGATCACTTCACTGATGAGTCTGTGAGCAGCTCTGGTTGTTTTCTGAAGGAGATAAGGAACTGTTTTGTCTTAGACTCCTGGAGAAGTTAATGCTGTTAATTTATAATAAATTAATATAAAAAAGTTAATACCCTGGCCTGGGGTAAGAAATAGTGTTTGGTGTTTTGCGAGCCTGACCCTGCAGCCAGTGGAGGCAACAAATCTGGAAAGTGGATTTGTGTCAGGCATGATTGAGGTGAAAACCTCCCTGCAGAAACACTCTCACCTGTGGCACTGCCATGGCCCCTCTGGCCGCAGCTGGGAAGGCTGAACCAGAACCTTTTGTTTGCTTGGTTTAAACGCTGGAATATTCTGGGCCAGTTTAACCCCTCCGTGCACTTAAAAACACTTAAAAACCGGAGTTCTGGCCCATCTTGCCTGCAGCTCTTGCAGGAGGCTGGAAGGGAAGATTTGCCCCCCAGGTTTCCAAAGGAGCTGAATAAGGAATGAAAGAACTGCGAGAAGAGCAGATGATCACTCCCATCATGAGGAGGCTGCATTTTTCTCTGTTGTACTTTGAGCCCTGCTTTTTTAGGATGATGCCAGAAACCTGCCTGATTTAGCCTGGGTGGTTCTAGTTTTACTTGCAAAATAATTGCTTTTCTTTATATCTGTATTTCTCTTATGCAAGCCCAGAAGGAAAAGGGAACAATATGTTGCATGGAATATGAATAGCATTCGAGTGAGGGATGTCAGACAGAGCAGACAGGTATAAAGCCAAATAGGATTAATTTCGGGATATTTCAGACTTCAGGCCTCTTGTAGGTACTAACAGGAGCACAGCAGAAGATCACTGCACAGTTGGGTTCCTCTCCGAGTCCTTTGAATCACTTCTGAGGACAGAACTGGGCTGGGAACCCAGTTTGCAATGAGATGTCTGACGCTTCTTGCTCTCCAGCCAGATCATCTGAGAACCTTTGGCAAAGCGTTTGGCACTCACGGAATCTCATAGCAGGAAACTTCACATTTGCAAGCAGAGAGGAAAACAGTAACCTGCTGATTGCCTTGGCCTCCTTCGCATGGCAGCCAGGGTGGCAAACAAAACCCGAATTCCCTGCGCACGCAGGAATTGCTGTCTCCCTGCTCACACCTGCAGTAATCCTCTTAGTGGCTCAGGACTTGGATGGGAGGAAGGGGGAGAGAGGAAAGCTGTGGAGTTTTGGGAGCACACAGAATTTTCAAGGAGAAACGGGATGAGGAAGCGATGTTTTCTGGGGAGAAGTGAAATCTGGAGCCAGCATGGAGCGGTGGATGGTTCCTGCAGAGAGCTGCTGCACTCAGGGACGAGGTTATGAAAACCCATGACTCAGAAGGGTGAAGAAGAACTCCAGACCTAAATTTAAGGCTCAGCAGTGAGCTGGGTTTGGGCAGGTGAAGGTGTCTGTGGTGTTTTAGTGCCTGTTCCGAGCACACGGGACACCCCCAGGGGCAGCCCGGGTTGCTGCACGGTGTCTGTGAACATCCTGCCAGCTCCCAGTGCTCCCACAGGCTGGGAGGCACAGCTGGGAAAAACCAGCAGGAATTTTAAACCAGATTTCCCGTTCCTGTGGTGGTGCTGCCACTTTTTCTCCTCTTGGATGGCAGAGCCTTGGGCTGTCTGCACAGCACGGGGCACAGCTGAGGTTTTGTGTAACCAGCACATGGACATTGGCTCAGGAAAACAGGCTCAGGGCTGGTGGGGAGGGATTTACAGCAGGGAATAACAGTCCAGGGCTGCTCAGGGATCCCTTGTTATACATGGAGCTCTCCTTCAGAAAGCCCAGAAAGCCTCAAAACACAGTTTTGCTTCCAGAGCCCCTCGTCGAGGCTCCAAAACAGCCCAGGTGAGACCCTGCAAACACAGGAAATCAAATGGCTTCGTGTTTGGGCTCTGACACATTTCCACAGGAGGAGAAATTAAAGGAGTAAAGCTCATGGATGCTGGGCCGTGGAATCTTCCCTCAGAGGCAGGGCAGAGTGCTCCTGGTCTGGGGAGAGAGGGGATTTATTCCTGCGTAGAGCTCTCCGCAGTCGCTCTGGATACCAGGAGCTTGCAGGATGTATTTCCTCTCACCTCAGCAACGCTGACTCTCCCTTCCTCACATTACTCAGCCAAGGGAAAGAGCAGAACTGGGGCTGAGGAGCTTTTACTGCAGCTTCTTGTGGCTGAAGAAGGGAAGGAATGGTGCTCCCGAGGCTGAACAAGGAGGGGATTTAAAATCCCGGTGGTCTCCCGTTCCAGGAGAAGGTGCAGGGGTGGAGAAGCGCAGGGGTGGCAGCGCTCCACGTTCTCTCTCACCGCTGCCTCAGTTCCCCCAAGTGCTGTAATTTTAGATCGATTTTCCTGCTGAAAAGCTGCCTTTGACCCACTTTATTTCCTGCTGCTGAAGGAGGAGTGCTGGGTAAATTGGAGTGAGCTTTTAAGGTGCTCTGGAGAAGGAGACTCTAAACCCAGAGCCTCGTCCCAGTGCTGGCAGCTTTTACCTGTATTGAGTGGGTGGGATTAGCTTTTAGCTGTGCCTACTCTACTGCAGGTCTAATTTCACATTTTACTGCTCCCTTCTGCCCGTAAAATCTGATTTTGTCTTGGAGCAGCTCATCCCTCACCTGCCTTTCCCCTGCTGCAGCCCTTGCCTTGGCATTCCCTCGGTGCCAGAGGCATCAGGGTGAGATTTCCCGAGGGAAGAGGCTGCAGCTGAGGTGTCCTCACCTGTTGGATGGCAGCCCGGGGTTGCTGCAGTGCCTGCTGCACTCAGCACCTTCCAAAGGGGATTTGGTTCTCCCGTGGCAAATCAGCTCAAAAATAGCTGTGCTGGAGGTGGGGCCCAGCTGCTGGGCACAGGAGGAGCTGCAGAGCTCTGGGGTTTTCCAAAGGAAAGGAGCATTTCGGCATCCCAGGGCTGCTGTGCCACCTGCAGCTGCCAGTGCCACCGCAGCTCGGACAGGTCACAGGTCCCCAAGGGTCACACTCTGGGCCTGTCCCTGGTTTGCAGGTGCAAAAGCAGAGTTTTGAGGAGGTTAATGATCCAGCTGGCTGTGAAACCTTGGGTTTGTTGTGGTTTCTGGTCACGGGGAGGCCATCAGGCCCCGGTGCCTGTCCCAGTACAGAGCCCTGCACTGAGCAGGGTAAATCTGCAATTCCTGCGGGTCACTGGTGCTGGCCCGGTGCCACTGGGTGATTTCATGGCCTGTTTGGGTAAAGCTGCAAGTTGATAAATGGTATTTATAGAAATTTTATATCATAGAACCCCAGACTGGTTTGGGTCAGAAGGGATTTAAAGTCCACCCAGTGCCACCCCTGCCATGGCAGGGACACCTCCCACTGTCCCAGGGGGCTCCCAGCCCCGTCCAGCCTGGCCTTGGGCACTGCCAGGGATCCAGGGGCAGCCACAGCTGCTCTGGGAATTCCATCCCAGCCCTCCCCCCCCTCCCAGGGAACAATTCCTGCCCAATATCCCACCCATCGCTGCTCTCTGGCACTGGGAAGCCATTCCCTGTGTCCTGTCCCTCCAGCCCTTGTCCCCAGTCCCTCCCCAGCTCTCCTGGAGCCCCTTTAGGCCCTGGGAGGGGCTCTGGGTTGTGGCACCACCTTGTCCCAGGTCAGTGACTCTGCCAGGCACGTTCTGCCCTCAGCGAGGCCGTGGTGGCTCTCCCCAGTCACCTCCTTGTCTCCCAAAGCCTGGACACATTTCCCAGGAATCTGCTCCGTGCTGGGCACTGGGGTGAGCCTGCCTGGCCTGGAGTTCCCTGGGTCCCCCTTTTTTCCCGCTCTGAAGGGACATCAGTCAGAGAGAACCTGAATTAGCACAATGCTCTCTCCTAGAGCTGCTCCTTGGGGAAAAGGGCCTCTTTTATTTGATCATTTGACTTTTATCTGCCTCTGCAAGTTCCTCCATTATGCAAGAGCTGGTCATGGCTTCCCAATTAGGGTTGAATTTTGAAACAGGACTGGGAGCCTCATGATAAACTTGCTCCTCTCCACATGGAGGGGCCTTTCAATGGCAAACATCACACAGGACCAGCATTATGCAACTTGGTTGTTTTTTTTTTCCTGTGGTTTTCACTGGTTTCTTTCAATTAATTCTTAACACAGAGTGCTTGGAACGGCTCTCAGGGCTCCGTGGTTTGGCTGCTGGGCCTTTCCCGTGGCCTGGGGGAAACCCTCCCAGTGCTGTTTTATTTTACAGCCCCTGGAGTTTTGCATTGCAGAGGTGTTTAAAGAGATTTATTATTGTGGGGTTGTGGGTGATTCCTGTTGTTGTGTATCCTTAAAACCAGGGCTGTGAGATGCAGGAATTCTGTCTGGGATGGGATGGGAGCCCGGAGAGGCTTCCTGGAGTCCGAGTGAGCAGCAGAGCTGGGAAGGTGCCAGGGCACTCCTGCCCCATCCCTGCTCCCCATGCCCACAGGAGCTTCCCAGGGATGGCAGCGCCCACCCTGAGCTGGGAATGCTGGGGAGACGAGGTGAAACTGGGAGAAAACAGGAGTTTTGGAGTTTCTTTTATAAAAATGGAGCTATTTGCCGTGGGAGGGAGGGGTAGCTGTGTGTTTGTGTCCGGGTGGGAGCTCACGGACCTTTCTCCAGGAGTGGGGTCTCAGCCAGGAGGGAGGTCAGGCATTTCAGGCATTTTGTGAGAGCCCCATGTGCCCGGCACCGGGACACGGGGCACAGTTAACCCTTGAAATGCCACCCTCTGTGCCCCAGCTCCTCCCCAGCCCCAGCTCTGTCTCACCAGGCTGCTGCTCACGGCTCAGAACAGCAGTTTGGTGATGCACTTCAGTCCGTATTTCACCGTCTCCATGGGTTTTTCCATGATCATCGCTGGGTTTGGTTTGGAATCCTCCTCCAGCTGCAGTGACTGGCCCAAGGGCAGCGCCAGAGCTGCCACTGCACCTCAACTTTCATTAATCATGGTCCCAGCTTCCAACGATGCCCTGGAAGAAGGATCCTGGCTGGAATTTCAGAGAACTTTAGAGGTTTAGATGGAAACAGGAGGTTTTGAACAGCACAGTGGAATTCATCCTCCCAGCAGCTGGGGCTGGAGGGTGGGAGCACCTTCAGCTTCCTCCGGAGTGATAAAATTGTTGCATTTGTGTTTAATCTAAGGCAGGAGCCATGCAGACTGGCACTGTGGTTTTTCCTCCCTTTGGGAGCACGAATCCTGGCAGGAAGGAGCAGAAATTTCATTAAGGAAGAAAGCAGGGCTCCAGGGACTCGCCGATGAGGAAGGAGGGAGCGTTCCTGCCGTGCACAAAAGGCAGCCGGAATCTGAGGAATCATGGAAGTTTGCAACTTTGCTCTGTGCCTCGGGGGCTCAAAGCCTGGTGGATTCATGACTCAGGCTTACACACACACGCCTTGTTATGATTAGATCTCTCCTGCTTTTTTAAAAAAAAAATTAAAATCAAATTTTTTCTCCTGATCACCTGACTCCGGGAGGTAGAGCTTTAAAAAGATGCTGTGCTGCCAAACGGGCAGGAATGTCCCAGAACTCGGTGACAAGCTGTTCCAGTTGGGTTTGGGCAGGCTGCAGAATCCCTGCTCATGGCAGAAGGAAAGCAGGGGGGAGGTTATTTTAAACTGCAGGGTTTAATGCCCACACTGGTGCTGCTGGATTGTCCCTGGCTCTTTGGCTTGGAATGCCAGGGAAGCTGTCACAAGGACAGGTCCCTTGGAGGGCTCCTTGTGCCATTCTGTCCTTCCCATTTCCCTTCTGGGGGTGCCCCCAGGTTCTCCCCCACTGGAACTGGCGTCACTGGTGTCAGTGGTTGGCCCCTGAGGTCACCTACACCAACAGGGACATTACTCAGCAGCAACATTTCATTTTTTATTTATTTTTTATTTTTTTAAAATTAATTTTGTATTTATTTTGTATTTATTTTGTATTTATTTTGTGTTTATTTTTATTTATTATGTATTTATTTTGTGTTTATTATTTATTTTTTATTTATTTTGTGTTTATTATTTATTTTGTATTTATTTTGTATTCATTTTGTATTTTCTATTTATTTTGTGTTTATTATTTATTTATTTTGTATTTATTTTGTATTCATTTTGTATTTTTTGTATTTATTTTGTATTTTGTATTTATTTTGTATTTATTTT
>VYZT01051461.1:55610-135883 GCA_013400735.1 Pomatostomus ruficeps | reverse complement strand
TATTATTTATTTTCTATTTCTTTTGTATTTATTTTGTATTTATTTTTCAGCACAAACCATGCCTCATGCTCCTGGGGTGTTGCTCTGCCTCAGTGGACCCCAAACCTTTCCCAGAGCAGGGTGGGATTGCTGCAAGAGGCACTTTCCATCCAGGTTTTGGGTTGTTTTTCTGAACAAGAGACGTTTGTTTCAGCGTGCCAGGAGAGGTTTTCCCTGCTGGATCCCTGTGGTCTTGGGTGGGATTGGATCAGCAGCTCCCTGTGTTCCCTCACAGCGACCCAGGGCTCAGCCAGGCCTCCCAGTGCCGATGGAAATCCTACAAACCCCCTTTTTATCCCCGAAATTTGCAGCATCATTAACATCCTGCTAAGGAGGAGATGGGTTTGGGTTTTTTTTTTTCCTTTTTTTGGCCTTTACGACTCGGTGTGGGAGGGCAGGACGTGGGAGCTGCAGGAGGTGGTTTAGCAGAGCAGCTGTTGGTTGGGAAAGCGGGGAAGGAGCAGGGGCAGGTTGGGAGCTTTTCACTTCCCTGATTTACAGCAACGCTGCCCTTTACAAGGGGCGTAAAGCCCAATTTAAACGGAATAATGGGAAAGTCGGAAAAACCATTAACGCTGAAAGATCAGGTTAATGATGCTGCGTGCTTTCCTTGTGCTCTGTCGGTGTGGACAGTTCCACTGCTCACAGGAAAATGTATTTTTAGGCTTGAAAGTCCCCGGGATTTGGGGACTTCAAAAAGCTGAGAAGTTGCTTGGTTTCCATCGTGGCTGAGGTGGTCTGTGAAAGACAGGAGGGTTTCTGTCAACTCTGAGCTTTATTTAATGTTTGTTTACAAACCACCCCGAACCCAGTTTGAGTCAATCAGAGTTATTTTAAGGAGGTTTGGTGGGAAAAGGTGACAGAAGGAGCCCTTGGTCCGTATGGCTCGTTCAGACGCACATGGGAGAGCTGGAATTTGCAGTTTCAGTGTAGGTTTTGTATTTGATATTGCAGAGAAACTTCGGTGTGCTGAGAGCACAGCAATCCTTTCTCACTGCTTTGTGTAATTTTCAGTGCCCAGTTTAAATTTCACTCGTCCCAAGCTGCCCTTGGCCCCCCACGTTTTAGGAGATTTGCTCAGGTCCTTATGCTTTGGGGATCCCGTGGTTTGGGGGTTCCGTGGTTTGGGGATCCCATGGTTTGAGGATCCCACAGCTTGCGGATCCCAGTCCCGGGATGCTGAGGTGTGGGATTTGCCTGAGCCAGAAGGGCTGTGCCTGGGAACTGCTGAGGAAAACTGCTGAGAAATGGGATCAGGGCTCCCTCCCAGCCGCTGCCCGGGGAGGTTCCAGAGCCCCAGCACCACAACCGAGTGCTGATGTCCAGTTCGGAGTTCTGACCCAGCCACACCTCTGCCAGCCCGCTGGGAAGGGCTCATCCCTGCTCCCAGAGGATCGTGCTGCTCAGACAGAGCCCAGCTGGAGGAGCAGGAGCTGGGGCAGCCGTGCTCGACAGGAGGACCTGCAGTTCTGCTCAGGCTGCTCCGTGTCCATCTCAGTCTGGGGCTCCTGGCAGCCTCCAGCCACCCTGGCAGGGAGTCGCACACCAGGAGCTGCAGTTCTGCTCAGGTTGCTCTGTGTCCATCTCAGTCTGGAGCTCTTGCAGCCTCCAGCCACCCTCTCACGGGGTTATTTTCTATTTGGGATCAAAGCAGCCAATGCTGGCAATGCCCTCAGAGATGGCGTGTGTGGGGCACCGTTTGGGGCTGGTTTCACCAGGATGGAGATCGGCAGTGAGGGCTGGGAGCTCTGTGGGGTGGGGAGGATCCAACATCTCCCAGAGCCCCGGTGCTGCTGCTGGGAATGATCCCTTTGCTGACCCCTCTGTCCCACAGCTATGGGTGAACCAGGAGGATGGCGTGGAGGAGGGAACCAGCGAGGTGCAGAACGGCCACTTGGACCCCAGCGCCGACTGCCTGTGCCTGGGCAGGACCGTGCAGAACCGGGACCAGATGAGAGCCAACGTCATCAATGAGATCATGAGCACCGAGCGCCACTACATCAAACACCTCAAGGACATCTGCGAGGTACCGGGGGGGCTTTGGGTTTCCTGGGGGGCTGGGACACAGCTGGGGCTGGGCTGGGTCTGTCCCCACTGCATCAAACACCTCAGGGACATCTGTGAGGTACCCGGGAGGCTGGGGCATCTTGGTGGGCTGGGACACTCCTGGGGATGCTGGGACACACCTGGGGGCTGGACTGGATCTGTCCCCACAACATCAAACACCTCAGGGACACCTGCGAGGTCCCTGGGTCTGTGACACCTTGAGGGGGCTGGGACACTCCTGGGGCTGGGACACACCTGGGGCTGGGCTGGGTCTGTCCCCACTGCATCAAACACCTCAGGGACATCTGTGAGGTACCGGGGCTGTGCCACCAGGACACAGGGCCTGGCCAGAGCTGAGCCTGGGTTTGTCCCTGGGTGATTTGGGAACAAGCTGCAGTGTCTGAGGGCTGTGCCTAATGGAGGAGCAGCAGCTGTCAATAAGTATTGACAGTTCTGAGAATTTCCTGCTGGATCTGATAATTCCTTTAGTTTGCATTAACTCAAAGTGCAATTTCCTGACCTTTATTCCATAGCTCTTTGACTAAAACATGATGAGGTTGAGATCCTTCAAGCAGTCCTCTTAATTAAAACCCAATGCCATCTACTTTTGAACTTGTGATTGAGGAAATGAGGTTGTAATTAAACCAATCAGTTACCCATGTCATCTGTGCCTTTCATGTCGGGTTCACAATTTCCCCTGGCTCAGGATGGGCCCCGTTTGCCGTTTTTATGGCGAGACTGAGGGCAGAATGTTCCCACTGTGGGAAATAAAGAAGGGACCAGCAAGCAGTGGCCTTCAGGGACTGACCCCACAAGTGCCCAGCCTGGTTCTTGTTGGTTGGGTCACAATTAATTTCTATAACCCCTTAAGTTCAGGATTAGTGCCCTGAGCTGAGCCCGAAGCGCAGAGCGTGTGGTGCTGGTGATGCCTTAAGTGCTGGTAAAAATCAGAGGCAGACACAGCAGATAGGGAAAAAGGATATGACCTTGGGTTTGATGGGATCAAAGGTGCAAACACAGAGAGTGGCTCCGTGTGTGTCCTCGAGTCTCACCCAGACTCTGACTTAGAAAAAACCCCCGTGTACAACCCGTATACAATTTTATGGACCTCACAAATTAGTATATCTACTTAAAATCTCTCAGGGAGTAACTTAACAAATGAGGTAATTGTGCCCCTATCCCTTCTTTAAACGAGACTACAGTTTAGTTTAAAAAACACGTTTCAGAGAGGAGACTCCCTCTAAGGTTAGAGCTTTTAGTTCTGAGATAGTAGGGATGTTTTGTCTTTTCTCCTCAGAGAACTCTCAAACTAAGTCAATATTAGACTACAAAATTATAAACATTTAATTAACTAAAGGTACAGGGTATTGTACCTGGCGTCGCTGGGCGCTTGGGAAGGGGCACACGGGGCTGTGCTGGGCACTGGGGGTGGACATGTCCTTATCTCTGGGAGGCAGGAGCTGGGTAGCGCTGCAGTCCAAGGCTGGGGAGGCTTTCAGCCCATCCCTTGGATGTTCAGGATTCAGTGAGCCCGTGCCCAGGCAATGTGGTGAAGCCCCTGGGGAATGGTGCTTAAAGAACGTCCTCCTCCCTCCGTACTCGCTGCTTTTCTCTCGGCAAGGCAGAGCAGCCATCCAAAAAGCATCCATGACACTTCTCAAATGTGGAAGAGTCTTGGGATTTCAATTTTGGAAACAAATGAGCTTAATTTCACTGTGCTATTTCGGTCAGAGAGCTTTGCACTGGAGAAGGGAAGAACTGCAGGCGCTTTTCCACATATTGTTTCTTTTCCTGCATTGGCACTTTTCTGTTGGAAACGAAATGGACCTTAACTCGAATCTCCAGCCATGTCATGCCACAGTTTCTGCCAGCTGGGCTTCTCAGGGGGGCAGCGCAGTGACATCCATGGGGGAATACGGATTTACTGCCCCTCATGATCCGTCCCAGCTCGGAGAGATCCAGAAAGCTCTTTCTTTGCTCTGTGTGCTGCAGGCTGGGACTGAGGGGATAAATCCTACCTGCAGGCACTGACACGGCTGGGTGTGAGCGGGGCTGGAGAGGGGGAGCCAGGCTGAGCTGGGCTCCCTGTGCCCCCTGCATGGTCTGGGCAGGGCTGTGGTGGTGCCGTGGCATGAGCAGGCACCACACAGCCCCCGTGAGCTGCGTGGGCCATGGCGAATTCCCCTCCTCCTGTGGGTTGCGGTGGTTGGGTGTCAGGAAGGACGAAGGTGTGAGAGGGGATGGCAGAGCAGGATGGACACAGCGAGGGGAGGGAAGGGCAGATGGATGGATGGATGGATGGATGGATGGATGGATGGATGGATGGATGGATGGATGGATGGATGGGATCCATGGAATACAGGGAGGGATGGATAGATGGATGGATGGATGGTCAGACAGATAGGATCCATGGAATACAGGGACAGATGGATGGATGGATGGAGGGATGGATGGATGGATGGATGGATGGATGGATGGATGGATGGATGGATGGATGGATGGATGGATGGATGAGCCACCTCTCTTGGCTGTCTCTAAACCCACTGTGAGGTGAAGCAAACTTCGCACTTCACCTCCTGCACATCCTGTCCAGCTCTGGCCTGTACTTCAGGGACTACATGAAAAAGTACTTTAAAGAGAGGCAGTTTGGTGGCTATTTCTGGGTGTTCATTGAGCAAAACACTCTCCAACATCTGCTCATCACTCAGCTGTCTCTTCTCTGCACAGACCTGACGGCATGAGCAGAAGGAAGATGACATTGTTTTATGTAACAGAAGGAAATCTACTGGAAAAACTCCGCAGCAGCCTTGTAGCTGCCTCTCTGTCTGAATCTTCAGTCTCCTTTTGCTGGCTTGTGCTGGGAACCACCTTCTAAGCATAGGGAGAGGCTGTGGCTTGGGAGCTCCTCGCGTTCCTTTATTCTCCCTGAGCCTTCGGAGGTGCCTGCACAGAATGTGCTGCTTCAGCTCCGCCAGACACGTGATTCCAGAGCAGTGACGCAGCAGCCCGGGGAGGGTGGGAAGAGCGAGGATGGGAATCGCAGCCAGGGGCACCCCCGGGGCTG
Source organism: Pomatostomus ruficeps (assembly GCA_013400735.1). Classification (NCBI taxonomy): domain Eukaryota; kingdom Metazoa; phylum Chordata; class Aves; order Passeriformes; family Timaliidae; genus Pomatostomus; species Pomatostomus ruficeps. The sequence continues at coordinate 130,734 of VYZT01051461.1, read as the reverse complement.
GGAGACATTCCCGAGGTTGGGAAGGGAGGGATGTCACGGAGCAGAGTGTGAGGGGACACTGCCCGGGGCACAGGCTCGGCCACAGCTCCGGGCTTTTACCTTGAGATTTTTCTGAGATCAGTGGGTGAACAGGAAAAGCTGCACAGAGGTGCTCTGTGTCCTTTCTCCCCAGTTTGAGTTTTGGGATGCCCTGTGAGCGTCCTGCAGCGTGGGAAGCAGCCTGCTCCCGTTCCTGGTACCTGGGACAGTCAGAGAGGGAAACCCAGGGCAGTAAGTCATCCAGGAGCTCCTGGGGGAGGAGAGACCCAGATTGGGAGGTGCAGAGGCTGTCCCATCCATAACCCCAACTGCTCAGCTGACCAAGCCAGGATATTTGGGGTGACGGCATCCCTGGAGCTGGGCTGGACATGGCAGAGGCTGGGTCTGGGCCAGGTGGGCCAAAGCTGCATTTCTCGTTCATGGCTGAAGTTCTCCCTCGCAGGAGCCGCGTGGCAAGGCTGAAGGACAGTTCATTGCAGTGTCCCAGTGCTCATTGTGGCCCAGCAGCTGCGTGGCACCAGCTGGCAGCCTGGCTGTGTGACTAAGCATCCCGAGTTCCCAAATTTGGCCCTTCCACTGGAGCTGCTGCCATTTGCTTCCCTTCATTTTTTCCCCTTCCTACACCATAAAGGCAAGCGAAGTAAGCAGAGTCATCTCCTGGTGACCCCGGTGTTGTTTCTTTTCAGTCAGGACACTGCAGAACGGACCAGGCCAGTGCAGCAGCTGAGATCTGGCCTTGCAAAATTCCTGATCTGAATCGTTCTGGTTGGACTTGATGATCTGGAAGGTCTTTTCCAACCTTAACAATTCTCTGATTCAGTGACCATCCAGGCAGGTGAAGTGTAGGAGGATGAAGGGGTTGGCTCAGAACCTCCCACCCTCCAGTGGTGCCTGATCAGAGGCTCCCTGGAACAGAGGCCAGACAAGATTCAGAGAATAAAATGGGGATTTATTGCAGGGCCTTCAATAGGGACACCTCGGGCACTCAGAGCCTCTCCGGGAGAGGCCACACCCAAGATGGACCCCGGGGCACCAGTTTGCTCCACTTTGATCAGTTTGGATCCATTCCCAGATCAGGGTTCATTCTCCAATGACAATTTCAGGGGATGATGGAATTTACCCCAAGTCTGTCCCCCCTTTTAGAGGCTCCATTTCCATCTTTGGGGGCCTGGGACAAGGAGGTGTCCCTGAGTGCAGGCCCAGAGAGGATTTGTTGTGTCTGAGCAGGATGGGAGAACAGGAGCTCCCAGCCCGTGGGGAGTTTGAGAGTTGCACACTAAAGCAGTGCAGGGGCTGAAAATATAAAAGTTAAATCTTAAGGCATCACCAGCACATCAGCTGCAAACTCACTGAGGGTGCCCTGATCCCCTCATCCAGATCATTAATAAAGATACTAAAAAGCACTTGATGAAGGTATGAAACAGCTTCCTTGATGGACTGAAAGGAGAGGTCAGAGCAGGCTCAAGCAGCCCCTGGCAGGTTTCTGTGTGACACCTGGGAGGACACGGAAGCAGCAGTGCCTGGAGGGTGCCTGGATGTGAGGAGCTGGGGCCAGTGGGGATTGCAGGACACCTCCCTGGGGCTGTCCCCTGGGTCTCACTGCTCTCCCCAAACCCTTCTTTCTCCCTGCACCCAGGGTTACTTAAAGCAGTGCCGGAAGAGGAGGGACATGTTCAGTGATGAGCAGCTGAAAATCATCTTTGGGAACATCGAGGACATCTACAGATTTCAGATGGGCTTTGTGCGGGACCTGGAGAAGCAGTACAACAACGAGGACCCCCACCTCAGCGAGATCGGGCCCTGCTTCCTGGAACACGTGAGTGCCCGGGGCGCCTTCCCTGGGGAGCTTGGGGTAGGGAGGGAGGGGAGAAACTCAGGAGGGCAAAACCCTTTAAATTCTGTGCATCATCCTTTTCCAGCAACATGTCAGGGACTGCTCCATGGTTCTCCATGTGCTTTGTGGGATAAGAGGAGGGAGAGCTTGGATATGCACTGGATAACCCCAGTACACCCGAACCACATTGATGAGAAGGTCCTGGAGGGTTCTGCTCAGCCCATCCCACTGTTCCATAAACCACCTCCTGCAGGAGCTGGGAAATTGTCCAGTGCTGTAAATATGTCAGGAACTGTCAGGCAAACGGCAGCCCTGGCGATGCCTTAAGTGTTGGTAAAAAATAAGAGGCAGACACAGCAGTATAGGGAAAAGGGTATTCCCTTGGTTTAATAGGATCCTGGTGTGCACTTCCATAAGAGGGAGTGTGTACTCTCCATATACAACTTTATGGATTTTATAAATTAGTATATCTACTTAAAATCCCCTAATGAGTAACAACAAGTGAGGTAACTATCCATCTGTTCCCCCCCTAAATGAAACTATAGTCTAGCTCAAAACATCTTCTAGAATTTAGATTTTTCAAGGTTGGAGGCTGTAGTTTTGAGATAGTAGGGATGTTTTGTGTTCCCCCCTCAGAGAACCCTCAAACTAAGTTAAATATTAAACTACAAAATTATAAACGTGCAGTGCCAAGGGTACAGGGTATAAGGGTAAGGGGTACAAGGACAGAAAAAGGGTTTAGGGAAAGGGTATAAAAACGTATAAAAAGAAAGGACAAAAAAACTATCAGGCCTCACTGGAGCTGGAGGCTTTCCTGAAGGGAGGTAGGAGCAGGGTCAGTGTGCAGGTGCTGCAGCTCCTGCACTGTGTCAGGGCAGCAGGGCACTGACAGACATCCCTGAAACTGCAGCAGGACATCCCTGAAGAGTCCCCCAGCAGCTCTGAAGCATCCCTGGGCCTCTCGTGGAGGTTTCCTCTCAGTGCACGAGGTGTTAACATGGCTGGTTCTTAGCAGAGCCTGCGATCTCTGCTGCCTCCTTCCCAAGCAGCAGCGTCTCCTTCTACCTCTGTGCTGAGGAGATGTGAGAAATCTGGGTGAGAATCAGCAGCTAAAATGTCATGGCTTGAGGCTGTGCTGTCAGTTCATTGATAGTGACAGTGGCAGGAATTGCTGCTGCGATTCCGAGGAAGATCTGACACTTGGCTGTCCCCAGACAGGGGTGGAAGCTGCCTGATAAACCCCTGATCATTACCCCTGCTCAGCCATTTGGGAAAGCAGGGGTGAGGATGTTCAGATCCCGTTCAGAGATCTCCAAAGCACCTTGTTCCTCATTTTCTTCAGGAGGAGAGAGCTCTCAGCGCGTGCCTGGGTCAGCTGTGGGGCTGGGAAGGACCCTGGATCTCTGTTCCCAGAAAAGCAGCTGGTTTGGACCCTCAGGGACTGGGAAATAAAAATTCCTGGGCAGGCACGTTTTGGCTCAATAGAATCTGTTCTTCCTTTGGAAGGCACTGGCTGCTTTGCAGCACCAGACTTTTACCTGGGCTCTCTCTGTTAATTTGTTCATTTCCCAGTGAAATCTTTCTCTGCCCTTGTCTGTGTGGCCCAGGTGACTGAAGCCTGAGGTAGGGGTGACAGTCTGTGGTCAGTGAATGCAGAAAAAGGAAATTCCAATGAAATAGATGCCAGAAAATGTGTTAGACCAGTCCAAAAGGTGGAGGGGCACCTATGTTCGTGGGGTTTTCATTTGGTTTTGGTGTTTTCTGGGGCTCTGTTCCTGGGGAAATCCACGCAGTGCCTTGGGTTCCCCCTTGGTAAAGGGAATTTCAAACATCCCCAGCTCCCAAACATTTGCCAGGTGCTTCATGATCTTCCAGGGAAGGAGCTCTGGAAATAACAACGTTGTCTTTTTGTCTTACCGAGAGCCAGAGCTCTGCTGGGTTCTGCCTTTCACACCCTCCCTGCAGGGTTTGAAGCTGGGAACAGCCCCAGCTCTGGCAGGGCTCACACTGACACCCCTGTGTGAGACTGCAGGGCCCCCTCTGCAGTCCCTCCTCAGCCAGCACCTCTTCCAAGCAGGAGAAGCACTGCAGGATCTGTCGTTCCTCTGCTGGGGCTGTGCTTTCCTGGGAATCCAGACTGGTTTGGGTTGGGCTGGGAGATCATCTCATCCCTGCCACTGCCGTGGGCAGGGATACCTTCCACAGACAGGGATGCTCCAAGCTCATCCTTGAGCACATCCAGGGATGCAGGGGCAGCCACGGCTCCTTTGGGCACCCTCCCAGGGAGGAATTCCTGCCCAATATCCCATCTGAGCCTGCCCTTCCCAGCCCTGGTGTGGTGCTGAGTGGCCGGGTCTGTGCCTGACCCGTCCCCCCGTTGTGCCCTCACAGCAAGACGGCTTCTGGATCTACTCCGAGTACTGTAACAACCACCTGGACGCGTGCATGGAGCTCTCCAAGCTGATGAAGGACAGCAGGTACCAGCACTTCTTCGAGGCGTGTCGCCTGCTGCAGCAGATGATCGACATCGCCATCGACGGCTTCCTGCTGACGCCCGTGCAGAAGATCTGCAAGTACCCCCTGCAGCTGGCAGAGCTGCTCAAGTACACGGCCCAGGAGCACAGGTAACTCCTGCAGGGCTCCGGGGATCCTCCCTCTCAGGGCTCGGGGGTTTCTGGCCAGGGCTCCTTCCCTCACACTGTTTGGGGTTTTCTGTCCAGGGCTCCTTCCCTCATGGAACTCAGGGTTTTCTCTCAAAGGCTCCTTCCCTCACAGCATTTGGGGTTTTCTGTCCAGTGCTCTTCCCTCACGTCACTCAGGGTTTTCTGTCCAGGGCTCCTTCCCTCATGGAGCTCATGGTTTTCTGTCCAGGGCTCCTTCCCTCACAGTATTTGGGGTTTTCTGTCCAGGGCTCCTTCCCTCACAGGGCTCAGGGTTTTCTGTCCAGGGCTCCTTCCCTCACAGGGCTCAGGGTTTTCTGTCCAGGGCTCCTTCCCTCATGGAGCTCAGGGTTTTCTGTCCAGGGCTCTTTCCCGCACAGCATTTGGGGTTTTCTGTCCAGGGCTCCTTCCCTCACAGCATTTGGGGTTTTCTGTCCAGGGCTCCTTCCCTCACAGTGCTCAGGGTTTTCTGTCCAGGGCTCCTTCCCTCACAGCATTTGGGGTTTTCTGTCCAGGGCTCTTTCCCTCACAGCACTCAGGGTTTTCTGTCCAGGGCTCTTTCCCACACAGCACTCGGGGTTTTCTGTCCCTGTGACATCCCGTATAAACAGGAGCAGGACAAAGGGTCAGCAGACAGTTCAAGCCTCCCAAAGCAGCAATTCTCGATGGAGACACACTCAGCCCTGTTCTAATCAGACATGGGAACTAATTACTCTCAGATGTACTTTCTGACGCTCCCGGTTACACCAGGATAATCACCTCGTTAGCATTCCATGGTCCGAGAGGCTCCTTCCTGGGCACACTGCGAGTCCAGGGCCAGGATCTGCAGCAGGAGAACTCCAAACCTACTCAGTTTTTCAGCCCAGTCCCATCCCTGGTTCTGCCACGGGGTTCAGGTTCAGAGGAGCACCCACAGTTTGATTGCTTCCCAAAATTTCCAGGCTCTCCTTTGCTGCTGCTGGGGACAGTCAGCCTGGGTCCCTGACAGCGGGGATCAGGAGCAGTGCCTGTGACACCCCTGGGGATTTACTGCTGTGAAAATCAGGTGAAAGGAGAGTCAGGCCCTGTAAAAGCAGATTTTCTCCTGCCTTGCTGATTTTCTTCCTTTTTCCAAAACCCGTTTCAAAGCAAGTGAGAACAAAAGAGACCAGAGCTGTTTCAGAAACTTCTGCAAGTGTTTGAATTCTTATTTTCCCAAGCCCAGCTCCAGAAGGGCAGAGTGTAACATGAGCAGAGCTGCAGTGATGTGCTTTGAGCTGACCCAAGAGTCTGAGGGATTCAGGGTGGCCAAACACCCCAAATCATCAATTTGGACGTGCCTTTGGCTCCAGATCCAATTCCTGCTTTTCCAAAGACCAAATCAAGCTTGGAGTGGACTCGTGGGAGCCTCGGGGTCTCAGAAAGCAGCTCGGGGATCCCACAGGCTGTGGGTTTTCCCCTCAGGGACCCACAGCCCTGCCCAGGAGCTCAGCTGTGGCTTCCCAAGGGGAGGGGCTTTGCAATGACCCTCTCGGAGCTGTTGGCAGCCGTAGCAAAGGGGACGTGGGCAGCTGGATAACTCAGGGGCTGGGTTGTTCTGGGAGCACATTCCTGTTCCCTTTGGGATGGTTTAAATCACCCCGTTGATGAGTGATCCCGCAGAGCCGTGCTCTGAGCAGCCCTGGGAGCTCTCTGGGGCTGAGCAGCAGCTCTGGGGCCTCAGCCCTAGAGCTCTGGGTCACTGGATCTGCACCCAGCCCTGGACATTCCGTTCCTCCCATTTCCCTGTGCCCTGGGAAGGGCAGGCAGGGGGAGGTTTGCAGGGTGAGGGTGAGGAGGAGCAGTCCCCCGAAGCTGTAACAGCACAGGGAGGAAACTGGGGCTGCACAGAGCCCGTGCCACATCCCTGGAGCGAGGCAAACATGGAAAACCCGAGGATTCCCGGGGACAGCAGGGATGTGAGGTTTTTCCAACAGAGAAACGTGATACTCCTTTCTTTTTTCGTTCCTTTTCACAGCCACCACACCTGCAGAGCTGTGGATTTTCCCTGCACCAGGTCAGGGCAGTGCTGACACCACAATCCTGACCACGCTCCCTGAGCCAGCACGGGATGCTTGGCAAGGGCCCAGACGTTGGTTCTGGTGGAGCACTGGGAAGTGGCCACTGCAGTCCCAGCGGAACTGACAAACCATTAATTTACCTCCATCCCAGAGTTAATGGGATCCCGTTATTGCCTCATGGCCCAGCGCTCTGCTACTGCTGTTGTATTTTTTCTTTTTAAGTTTTTTGTCAGCTCCATCACAGACATGGGCTGGGAGCCCAAAAAGTTCAGTCCCGAGTCTTTTCTTCATTACAGTGTGACAGAGAAACGTGCCTGGGCTTTCCCACTGGAATCAGGGACTCAGCATTCCCGGGATCAACGCTGGCACCGTCCCACTGTGCGTGGGAGCAGCCTGGGGTGTGCTCAGAGCTGCCTCCCTCCCCTCACTGCCCATTTGCAGCCTGGCTCAGCTGAATTTTTCACCAAGCCACATCTGTCCCCCTCTGAAAGATTCACTCCAGCTTAAAATGAATTAAATACGGGAAAGTTCTCAGTGCAGTGCTGGAGTCGTGAGCGTTCTCAGAACAGGAGGGAGCCGGAGTTGGGGATGCAGGAACTCGTTGCGTGGGGAGGCTCTGCTGGGAATGCCCACCCTTCTCAGCACTGCTGGGAGACAAACCCTGCACCTCTCCCTGCCCCTCCAGCTCCTTCCTGGCCACAGGGACTTCCCTGGTTCCCTAAAGAGCTCCTGGATATTCTCCAGGCCACTCTGGTGTCCCCAGGCACAGCTCCTTTCCTCCTTTCTCCCAGGTGCTCTCATAAAGGGAGGCACAAGAAGCTCTTCATTGTGTAGCATCATCATTTCCAGCCCTGGAAGTGTTCCAGGCCAGGCTGGATGGGACTTGGAGCAGCCTGGGACAGTGGAAGGTGTCCCTGGATGAGCTTTAAGGTCCCTTCCCACCCAGCCCTCTCTGATGGATATATCAGGCTGCCCATCCTCTGTTTTCCTTTATTTTGCTGAAGGCCCAGTTCTGCTGTCCTGGAATTTGTGAGGGTTTTTTTTAATCTCAGCTAGAATTTGGACATCAGAATTTAAGAAAAAATGAAAACTCAGCTCAAGACATCATCCAAGCAAGGATGCCAAAAGAGCAAATAATGTTCTTTGTATATCACAGTGTGTTTGTTTCTTAGGATTTATCCTGTTGGGCTCACATGGAGAGGGGATCTAATTCCCAGCATTCCCCCTGTTTTAGCTGTCACCAGCACAATCCTTAGCAATAATCAATAGAGCCATTCCCCCTGCAGCTGCCCGGGATGGCAGTTTTTCTCATTAGTCAGCAATCAATAGCAGCCCTTAAGTTAATAATACATTATGGTGCTGCTGTGGCAGCTGGCCTTGCCTGTCTTCCCAATGGGAATGAGCAGCGCAGCTCCTTGGAAGGGAAAGGCAGGCACGGGGCAGAAATCGATGGCATTGATTCCAGCATCACTTTTTGAAAAGACTGATCATCCTCCTCAGCAGCCCTGGCAGGAGCCTGCTCTCACTCTGTTACTATGCTCCCAGGGCCGTGCAGGGGAAAAAAAACCCCAAGAATTGTTTTGATTTGTTCACTTGGAATCTGCAGAGAGAATTCCATGGGGGAGCTGCCCTGGGGGTGGCTTGGAAGGTGCTCTGGCCTTTGGCCAAATGAGCCCTTTTCTCAATGTTCCTTTGAAAACCTGAAAATCAGGGCCCAAAGACAGAGGCTGTAAAAACGCTCAGCCTGAGTTCAGGGTGCTCTCTGGCTGGAGGCTGTGAAGGGCTCACCCGTGCTGGGCTGGTGGAGCCAGACTGGGCTCCCAGTTCGGTTCCCATCAAGCTGCTCCGGTGTGATTATCCAGATGGAAAAGTTCCATTGCAGCACTGCGGGCAGTGATGCCTGATCAGAGACTCCCTGGAGCAGAGGCCAGACAGGATTCAGAGAATAAAATGGGGATTTATTGCAGGGCCTTCAATAGGGACACCTCGGGCAGTCAGAGCCCTTTCCGGGAGAGGCTACACCCAAGATGGACCCCAGGTCAGGAGATTTTTTCACTTTGATCAGTTTGGATCCATTTCCAGATCAGGGTTCATTCTCCAATGACAATTTCAGGTGATGATGGAATTTACCCCAAGTCTGTCCCCCCTTTTAGAGGCTCAGTTTCTAATTTTCAGGGCCTGGGCCAACGAGGGGTCCCTGAGTGCAGGCCTGGAGAGGATTTGTTGTGTCTGAGCAGGATGGGAGAACAGGAGCTCCCAGCCTGTGAGGAGTTTAGAGTCTCACCAAAGCAGCACAGGGTCTGAAAAATGAAAAAGCCAAATTTTAAGGCATCAAGGGGTCACCCCTTCCTGGGTTCCTTTGGGCTGGGGAGGGTGGGACAGACCCCTGGCAGTGTCCTGCTGCCCCTGATGTCCCTTCCCTCTGTGTGCAGTGACTACAGGTACGTGGCCGCTGCCCTGGCCGTCATGAGGAACGTGACCCTCCAGATCAACGAGCGCAAGCGGAGGCTGGAGAACATCGACAAGATCGCTCAGTGGCAGGCCTCAGTCCTGGACTGGGAGGTACAGTCATCCTGGGAAGGGCAAATTCTGGGCTGTTCTGAATTATCTGAGACCTTAGAGTTCATTTCCCACCGTTTGGGGTTGAATTTGGGGTGGAGGGGGCACAATCGTGGTGGTGCTTGGACATTAATGGTGCCCTGATGAAAATCCAGGGTGCAGTTCCAGTTTCATCAATAGAAACCTGGAGTGACTTTTGGGGCTGTGGTGCTGGGGGTGGGTGAGATTGAGCCAAACCCTGTGTGCGTTCTGCTTCCATGCTGGGTCACTGGGGAGGAGGGAGGGAAAGCGGCAAAAAGCCCTGGGAATTGAGACAGGTTAAGGAAAGGGAGAAAATCCTTCTGGTGGTTGCTTAATGACTGGGAGCCAAACCGTTAAACTGGAGCTGGAGATGCTATTTGCATTTTATAAATGACTTCCCACTTAAAGATATTTCTGAAGCAGCCCTGTGTGTAGTGATGGTGTAATTAAGGAGCTGAGAGGCACCGGGAAGGCAGAGTCAGCAGAAGGATTCCTCAGCAGCAGGCCCTCCATCTCTGCATTGCTGCCATGTGTTTGGAAGAAAAGCCATACTAAAATTATGTCCTCCCTTCCTTTTTGTCCCTGGTTTTTTAAAATCATTGTATGGAAGTAATCCGTAAATAGGGGTTTGGAGCAGATTGAGGACGGGCGTTGCTGTAAATCCTCTCGCTGTTGTCATCGGCCCATGTGTTCAGCACGCAGATAATCAGCGTGATGGAGCAGCCTTTCTGCTTCCTCACTCAGGAGGTCTGAAATAACCGCACATTCCAGTCGTTGGGATCATCCTGTGTGAATGAGGACAGGGAGAGAGGCGTTAGTCCTTTAATTGTTTCATTTCTGGTGAAATTCCCTGTGAAGGCCGGGAGGAGAGGGAGGGAGATACAGGTGCATCACCTGTGTCCTCCGTGGCTGAGGTGGTTTCATTTCTGTGGTAAAGGCCCTGGATTTGGTGATAAAACACACGATAAACCCCATAAATGCAGCAATCAGCGCTGGGGCCAGGGCTGGCTGGCAGAGCAGGGAGCACACACCATGGGTGGAATGGTTTTACTGCCAGGAACGGCTCTCCCTGGCACCCAGGCTCACTTCCAGCAGGAGGAAACTGCTCTGCAGGAGGCAGCTCCGTGCTCAGCCCTCGGATGAGCTGGTGGGGGTGGTTTGTGAGGAGCTTGAGACCCTCCCTGTGAATAAATCCCTGCTCAGGACAGAGCCATTCCCAGCCGGTGAATATTCCCGTGTGACAGAGCCAAGGTGACCTCCCACAGGATCTGTGCAGCAGCAGTTGCTTCTTCTCCCCCATTAGCTCAGTTGATAATTCATTTTTATTTAGCCATATCCTTGATAATTCATCCCTGCTTAGCAGTACCCATTCTTTATCTCCATCCTGGCTTCGGGAACTTGGCAAATTATTCCTCCAGGCTTTTTTCAGCTATCCCAGCTTTTGAGCACATTATTGCAGCCGCATCCTTCAGCTCCTCGTGCCTGTTGGTGCGCTCAGAAATCCTGTGGGAATGCAGCTCCTGGTCAGAGGAAAACGCCCTCCTTGCCCTTTTTATTCTGCATTTTGGATCAAGGAGAGTCACAGAGTTTTGATGTGAAAGCAGAGGGCGGGAGCCGGGCCCAGCAGAGGATTTCAGTGCCTGATTCTTTCCTCTGAAGCAACTCTGAATCATCAGATCCAGCCCCCACTGCACAGCTGTCCACGGAACAGCCAGAAGGATGCACAGAAACCCAAAATACCCGGCAGGGAACCAGGAAGAGAGTGGGAGAGATGAAAAGGTTGGATCTTTGGGAAGTGCTGGGATCTGCTGAGATGTGTGCAGGTGTTCTTGCAGACTCAAATCCCACTCAGGGGCTGCAGGAACGGCCCCAGCACACGGATCCTCGGGGATCCCAGCCCCTGGGGGCTCCGATCTTTGTCTCCTTTGCAGTTTGAGGGATCTCCTGGTGTGTCCCCAGCCTCTCCGGGCTGTGGGGAAAGGACATTCCTGGTTTGAGGAGACCACAGGTCCCAGTTGGTGTTTACTGTGCTGCCATGGGGCCTATCCAGTCCATGAGAAGCTCCCTGACCAGAGAGGAGCCCCCAGCTGCAATTCCCAGCTTTCCTGGCCCTGCTCCTGCTCTGATCCCACCTTTCTGTAGCTGCTCTGCCCATCCCAATGGCTCCAGCCAGCCCAGAGCCCAGGCACAGCACAGCCTTCCCGAGACCCCCTGAAAACACAAGAAACCAGGAACCAGGAGTCAAAAATTACCAGTTCAGATGTTTTTTTTCCTCCAGAAAGCCAGGCAGGGCACAAGGCAGAGCTAATCCTGAATTCCCACTGCGTTGGCACTTGGTGAATGATTCCAGTGGCTAAACGTTTCCGCACGTGGAAATCCTTCATTTGGAGGAATGTCTGTTTTTCCTCAGCATCTCGAGACTGATGATGCTGATTCTCTGATCTGAAGCTGCGTTTTGGTTTCTAAATTTACCCCTGGTTTTGTGAGGAGATGGCGGAAAAAGATTTTTTTAAAGAGGAAGGAAAAAAATCCCCAACCAAACAAAAAATACTCAGTGAGGGAATATTTGAAATGTTCTCATCTATAAAGTGTGTGTGTGCATGTTTTCTTGCAAGGAGAGGGTGTTACTGGGAATGTTGATCCTGAAACAAATAGGAAAAGTCAGGGCACGTCCAAGCTGCTTTAAGCAGAGGGGTTTCACTGATTCCTGTGTTTTAGGAATAATTTTTATCCCCCCCAGATTTCCTGCGTGGCCCCGTGGTGGTGAATTTCAGGATCAGTGTTTGAAAACCTCAAATATCCTTGAGTTAACCAAGGCCGGAGGTTTTTCCCAAGAAATCCTGCAGGCAGGGTCTGGTGGTTTAAATCACCAGTGGGACCAGGAAAGGGTGAAATCTTAAGGAATTATTGTCAGCTTTGGCATCTTTTAATGACTGAGCAGAACCTCAGGGGGAGATTCTGATCTCACCGAGCTCTGCAAACCAGGAACAGTCCCGGTCACTTGGGGATGTGCTCCTGCAAACCAGGAACAGTCCCGGTCACTTGGGGATGTGCTCCTATAAGCCAGGAACAGTCCTGGTCACTTGGGGATGTGCTCCTGCAAACCAGGAACAGTCCTGGTCACTTGGGGATGTGCTCCTGCAAACCAGGAACAATCCTGGTCACTTGGGGATGTGCTCCTGCAAACCAGGAACAATCCTGGTCACTTGGGGATGTGCTCCTGCAAACCAGGAACAATCCTGGTCACTTGGGGATGTGCTCCTGCAAACCAGGAACAATCCTGGTCACTTGGGGATGTGCTCCTGCAAACCAGGAACAATCCTGGTCACTTGGGGATGTGCTCCTGCAAACCAGGAACAATCCTGGTCACTTGGGGATGTGCTCCTGCAAACCAGGAACAATCCTGGTCACTTGGGGATGTGCTCCTGCAAACCAGGAACAATCCTGGTCACTTGGGGATGTGCTCCTGCAAACCAGGAACAATCCTGGTCACTTGGGGATGTGCTCCTGCAAACCAGGAACAATCCTGGTCACTTGGGGATGTGCTCCTGCAAACCAGGAACAATCCTGGTCACTTGGGGATGTGCTCCTGCAAACCAGGAACAATCCTGGTCACTTGGGGATGTGCTCCTGCAAACCAGGAACAATCCTGGTCACTTTGGGATGTGCTCCTGCAAACCAGGAACAATCCTGGTCACTTGGGGATGTGCTCCTGCAAACCAGGAACAGTCCCGGTCACTTGGGGATGTGCTCCTGCAAACCAGGAACAGTCCCGGTCACTTGGGGATGTGCTCCTGTGGGATTTGTGGCCATGTGGCCTTGACCGAGGAGCCCGCCCGCCTTTGGCTGTTGCCATGTGTGACTCCTTTATTATTTATTTTGTCACCCGAATTCCCAGCATGTAAACAGAGCCGCAGAGGGGCTGCCCACACCGGTCCAGCGGTGCCTTTTGTCCTGTGAGCTCAGAATTCGGGGCTCCCACTGCCCTGTCGCTGCTGGCAGCTCTGGTGTTCTGCAGCGCTCCCTGATGCTCCAGCCCCCCTTCCCCTGCCCAGCACCGTCCCCGGCTCAGAGTGAAACCCCCGCGGAAACCAGGGACATTTAAAGGCAGGATGCAAACCAGCACACAGGAGCAGGATTTATTTCCCAAATATATGTATTTCTCCCTTCCCGGAAATTTAATGCTCTTGGAAGCTGCCATAGTGGCACCCCATGGGAATCTTTGGTGGAAATATCTGAATATCGGCACAAACCAAAGAAATCTGTTTAAATAGCGAGTTAAAACCCATCCAGGCTGATGAGCAAGGCTCTGTCCTGTGCCAAGCATCCCACTGTTGGATCAGGGAGCTCCACAGATCCCCTCCCGGGGAATGGGAGCCACATCCACAAAGGGGGTGGCCAGAGCCATCCTGGGCAGCCTTGGCTGGGACTCCCTGCCCTGCTTGGTGGGAATCGCTCTGTGGATCACACCGAGAGCAGGATTGGAAAGAGATTCCCACCAAACCCATCATCATTTCCCAGTCCGTGCCAGCCCCAGCTTGGGCGGGGCTGTATTTGCACCAGGCAGAGGTCAATCCCTGCCTCGCCCTCTGCTCTGTGCCACAGCAGGAGCCTGATCCCTCTCTTCTGCCCCCACACGGATCCTTCGAGCCCGTGGAGCCCCGTGCCACCTGAGCCCCATGTGCTCCTGGGCGGGATCCGGGCTCTGCTCCCCAGCCGTGCCTCCCTGCATGCCCTGTCGGGGTGATGGGGAGATGGAAACCAGGCACACCTCGGCACACCTGGAATTGCTCCATTTTGTGCCTTCTCACCCAGCTCTTGAACCACATCAAAACAAAATGAGGCAGCAATCACTGCAGCAGCTCAGGCTCCCCCTCCACGCCTCCGGCAACACCTCCCTCCCTTCCAGCCCAGTTTTTTCTCACAGGAGGGAGGTGATGTGGCTCCCATTCCCCGGGAGGGGATCTGTGGAGCTCCCTGATCCAACAGTGGGATGCTTGGCACAGGACAGAGCCTTGCTCATCAGCCTGGATGGGTTTTAACTCGCTATTTAAACAGATTTCTTTGGTTTGTGCCGATATTCAGATATTTCCACCAAAGATTCCCATGGGGTGCCACTATGGCAGCTTCCAAGAGCATTAAATTTCCATGAAGGGAGAAACACATATATTTGGGGAATACAATGAGCATTGTCCTTTTAAATTTCTTCTCATTCCTGTTATTTACGGGTCCTTTAAATCACGACTTGCTGCCCTTAATTATGTAATCTATAATCACTGGCCTCAGTGAATCCAAGAGTGCCGTGAAGGGAAGTTGCCTGTGACCAGCAGCGTGAGGGCAGCCTGGTGAGAAACCCTCCTGGGAGAAAAGCCACGGCAAGGACTCAAACAGAGCCTTCTTTTTCCTCTTCTTCCTTTTTCCCAACCCCCTGCAGCAGAAGGTATCAGAACAGAGCCTGTTGGAAAGGACAGCGTTTCTCTGGCGTTCCTGTCTGTGATCTCAGCGTAGCCCCGGGTGCTGATCAGCCTGTCAGTCTCTAATTGCACAACAGCAGGCATAGGAGAGCCCTGCTGGCTCCCTGGGAACTGGGAGAGGGCACAAAATCCCCTCCCGGTGCCCAGCAGGGCCGTGCCGGGCTGGGGTGCAGGGCAGCAGCTCCAGTGAGCCGGGGGAAGTGCCTGGCTCCTGGAGAGGGAGCAGCTCTCAGTGCCAAGCCCTTCCCTGGTATCCTGGTGCTCCCAACAGCGTTTATTCCATGACAATTAAACCCCTTTTGGTTGCTCCGTTAGGGAGCGTGGTGGGCACTGCAGCAGAGCTGGGGAGTTTGGGATTCTTTGGGGATCATTCCTGGGCAGCAGCAGCAGCAGAACTGGGGAGTTTGGGATCCTTTGGGGATCACTCCCAGGCTGCAGCAGCAGCAGCAGAACTGGGGAGTTTGGGATCCTTTGGGGATCATTCCCAGGCTGCAGCAGCAGCAGCAGAACTGGGGAGTTTGGGATCCTTTGGGGATCATTCCCAGGCAGGAACAGCAGCAGCAGCAGCAGCAGAACTGGGGAGTTTGGAATCATTTAGGGACCGTTCCCAGGCAGCAGCAGCGGCAGCAGAGCTGACCCTGTGCTGTCATAGTCAGGAGCAGCCTGGGGGCCCTGGGATCCTTTGGGGATCATTCCCAGGCTGCATCAGCAGCAGCAGAACTGGGGAGTTTGGGATCATTTAGGGATCGTTCCCGGGCTGCAGCAGCAGCAGCAGCAGCAGCACAGCTGACCCTGCGCTGTCACAGTCAGGAGCAGCCTGGGGACCCTGTGTCACTGCAGGGAGCTCTCACCCAGCCCGGATCTGGGTGACCTTCTGCCCCCATTACTGCCCAGGAGGGACTGGGGCTCTGCAAGGCCCAGAGGAGGGAGGGGAGAGGAGGAGGGAGTGAGGAGAAGAGCAGTCAGCTTTCCTTGGGCTGCCCTCTGGGTGCAGCAAGACCTGCACTGAACAGCCTGGGTGCAGCTGGGCAGGGCTGAGGGCTTTTGTTGGAGGCTGACAGGACAAAACTCGGGTTGGAAAAGGCGTCAGGAGTCAGGGCTTCTCTTGGCCGCTGCGCTCTGCTCAGCGTCTGCCAGGTCAGAGCAGCTAAAATTTCCACCTCCTCCTTCTTCAGCAGGGTTTCTCTTAACTTCCAGAAGGATACAGATGATCCAGCCTCTGTAGGAGTTGGGGAAAGAATGGAGAAGAGAAAGGAAGTTTCCTGGTTCTGTACAGATTTGGAGGCGTGGGACTGGGAGGGGCATTTGGGGAAGTGTGGCTGGAGCAGGGACTGAGGCGTGCTGGGGCAGCCATGGTGGAGCTGAAAGCCAACGTCCCTCTTTGCTCCCTGAGCTCCTCCGTGGGGACCAGGAGGAGACAATTTGTGCTACTCAGAGAGGTGCAGCTGTGTCAGGACACGAAAAACCTTTGGAGGTTCAGAGGTTGTGCCCTGAGGCTCCCCTGTGCGAATTGGCGCAGCAGCCGGGGCTGGAGGAGCAGGGCAGGAGCATGGCCGTGCCCTTGGCCAGCCACGTGCCACTCCCAAGCCCCTTGCTGTCTGTATCTCCCAATTTGCTCACCCCAAGTGGGAAATGAGCTATTTCTGGCCCGTGCACTGGATTTAGAAATAGTTCTCCCCACATAAGAAGCACAATACAAATCCCATCATTTCGGATCTGGATGTTTTTGGGTTATGTTGCTCGCAGGGACTACACAGTTTGGATTCAGCTAATCAAGTAGAAGTGTTTACAGAGCCCTCTGTGTGTCCTCGGGCTTCAGATGCTACCACAGGAGTAAAAGACAAAGCTGCCTTTCTATTTTTAGCAGGCAGCCTCTCTCCTAAGCTCGCCCCCTCTTCCAAAGCTCCCGTCCACAGGCTTGTGGGAATCTGCTCCGTATAAGCTCGTGGGCAGCCAGGAATGCTCACAGTTCCTGCAGCTGGGGTGTTCTCCTCTGAGGCTTCTTGTTCTGGGGCTTGTGCCCACCTGAGCTGGGGCAGCAGCAGACACTGGGCTCTGAGGCACTGGGTGACCACAGCCCGTCCCCCAGGGCAGTGCCCCTCTGTGTCTATAGGGAATCACCCCTCAGGAGCCCCTGGGCAGTGCCCCTCTGTGTCCCTGGGGAATCACCCCTCAGCCTGTCCCCCTGGGCAGTGCCCCTCTGTGTCCATGGGGAATCACCCCTCAGGAGCCCCTGGGCAGTGCCCCTCTGTGTCCATGGGGAATCACCCCTCAGGAGCCCCTGGGGCCGCACAGGCACAGAGGGAGGCAGGGGGGTGGATGAACCCCTGGCTGAGGTGATTGGGGAGTCTGTGCTGCAGCTTGGTGATGCAGGGACTTAATGAAGCTGCCGTTGTCACAGGGCCCGGGGACACGGGCGGTCGCTCCCAATCAGCGCTGAGAGGTTAATTACACATTCACCTGAGCAGCAGTCTGAAATCCTCACCGAGGAGTCAGCAGCGGAGGGGCTCTGGCTGCCTTGGCACCTGCGGGTGTGAGCAGCACCAGAAGTGTGTGTCTAGCTCGGTGCCCCCCAGAGCTGGCTGAACCCTTACAAGCTGTTTGCTGGGATTTTTGGGACGCTCTCGTCCCAGAAATCAGTTCCAGCTTGGCATCAAAGCCAGAACTGCAGTAGTTTCACAGCCAAAAAGAAATTAAAAAAAAGCTCTTCTCTGCCTTGCTCCTGAACGCTGCTCCTCACCTTTCAGCTGGAGCCATCCCGCTCCTTCTGCGGCGCTCCGCTGAGATGCCCACAGGGCAGGCGCTGGTGAATTCACCCCTTTTTAATAAATAGATTTTAATTAACTTTTTAAAAAGTCCAGCTCATTCCAATTAGTGGAGGGTGACTGCATTTGTTCTCGCCGAGAGTGGGAGAGAGAGCGCTGCGTTTCCAAGACCATCTGCTCATGAATCCTTAAAAAAAACTCGGGAGAGGAAAACAAGCGTTAGCCAGAGGCAGGGAAGGGTGAGGGCACTCCGGCAGCCAGCAGGGAGGCCTGGCCAGCCAGGGTGGTCCTGACAGGATTTTAGAGCTGGGGACCCCTAATGAGCTCAGGGAGAAGGGCCTGGCAGTGCCTGGATGAGTGGGAGGAGAGGCAGCAATCCAGAGGGCTGAGTTCTGGCAGCCTCCCGGGGGGGGAAGCGATATCCCAGCGTGTCCCAGGCGTTTGGAGCTGGCTGGAGACGGCAGGAGGGGAAGCGCTTTGGGATGCCGTTGTGAAGGGAGGGTGTGCAGGGAGTTTGGCACCCTGAATTCCAAGTGCCTCTGGGCTGGGCAGGAGCAAGGGGCTCTGTTTTCCCGATTCCAGCAGCACCTGCAGCAGCAGGATCCAGGGTCTGGGGTAGCTGGAGAGGGGAGTGGGGACAGTGCTGGGGCCGCTCTTTCCCCATTGCAGTGGCAGCTGCGGTGACCGTGTTTCAAGTGTCCACACTTCCGTCAGTTATTCCCCTTCCTTCAGAATTACCCCCTAATCCCAGTTCTGGTCTGAAATTAAACAGGGTAGTTCTGAGAGCTGCGGAAGGGCCAAAATCTTAATTAATTGCTGCTTGTGCCCATCGTGCAAAGACAAACCTTGCGGTGCAGCTGACTGAGCTTCGTTGCCTGTGCCCTCCAGGGAGATGATATCTTGGACCGCAGCTCAGAGCTGATCTACACGGGAGAGATGTCCTGGATTTACCAGCCTTACGGACGGAACCAGCAGCGAGTTTTCTTCCTCTTTGATCACCAGATGGTTCTCTGCAAGAAGGTAAGGGCACGGCTAAGGGCATGCTGCGGGCAGGCTTGCCAGCCCGGGTGGTTTTTAGGGCACGGTGGCTGCTGGCTGCACGTGCAGGAGAGGCTGTGGAGAGCCCTGAGGAAGGGCAGCGCACATGCTCGGGATGGGGAGCGTGCCGTGAGAGAGGGATTTTTGTGCTCACAGCAAATCCAGCCTCCACTTGTTCTTTTCATGCCTTTATCTCATGTGCCCCTGGCTTGGCTCGCTGCCTCCCTTCTCGCTGTAGTTTTGGCTGCAGTGTAGGATCTGGGATGAGATAGCCCTGCAATTCCTGCCCGAACTACAAAACCTGGCACTGGGGCCGACAGCCCAACTGCTGCATTGAGATTGTGATGAGCAGCAGCCAGGCTGTGCTGGGTGTCTGTGCTGCCACTTGAGGGGGAGGCTTTTTGAGCCTCATCCTCCTGTCTCTGCCCTGCTGGGTTTTACAGGGCCCCTCTGTGTCGTGGAAGCTGTGGGGAAGGTGGGGAGGCGGTGCAGGGTGCTGTGCTGCTGTGCTGTGGTGTTAACAGCAGCAGGTGAGCTGTGACCCAGAGAAATCGTGTCCAGCAGCAGCTCTGGTCCCCCTGTGCCCCACTGAGGTGCTCCCAGCTCTTGTGTGACGTGGGGGGACAGAGCTCGTCAGTCCTGGTGTGACAGCTCAGGGTTTGCTGTCACTCCCTGCAGCCACACAGAGCCGTGCAGGGGTCCCTGGGACAGCACAGGGCTGTGCTCCTGTCACAGCTCCTGGCTGGGGACAGGCTGAGCGTGGCACCCTCCAGGGGGGAAGGGCATGGGTGGGGCGTGGGTGGCTCCTGACTCAGCGCGGCATCATTGCCCCCTCCGCGGCCTGGGCACTGCCGTGGGTGGCACCTGCTGCTCCTGAGTCACGGCTGACTGAGATCCTGCCTCCTGCAGTGCCTGGGCTCGTCCTTCCCCTCCTCACCGCTGGGACTTTCCCTCCGTGCCCCGCTCTGCAGAGGAGCAGCCCCAGAGCAGCAGCGAGAGCCCGGCGTCCGGAGGGCTGGAGGTGCTCAGCTGCTTTCCTGTGTAATCCTGACCTCCTCCTCTTTGGTTGTGACCCTCAATTCCCAGTTCAGAAGGCAGCATCCAGTCTGGCTTGCACTGGGTCTGCTCCAGAGAGGTGTTGAGCATTCCCTGAACTCTGGGAAAAGCAGGGCTGGGATTTCCATGGCCATCAGCATGAGTGGACAGCGGTCAGCGGTTCCCAGCGGCTGCTGGGGGCCTGGGAGGTTCCATGGCTGTGTGACCCTGCCCTCCTCCCTTCTACATGGAAAAGGCATTTTGGGGGGGGTGGAGCTGCTGCACCAGAGGTGGCTGCATGGAAAACACCCTGGGGGTTGTGCCAGGCCTTCCTGAGCACATTTCCATGGCCACCCTGTCTCCAGACAGAGCCCTGGGCTGGGAAATGAGTGCTCACCCAGGGCTGCACCCCAATGTGCTTGGCAAATGTTATTTCTACCGCTGTGGGTGTACTGAAGTGTTTTTTCCAAGCAGGAGAGCTGCACTGGGGTTTCCAAGGGCTGCAGCAGCAGGTGGAGGAGCTGCCACCATGGCAGGCTCCTCTCCCTGCAAACTTGTGTGGGATCATTTTCACAAAAATAGTTCCTAGGCTTTGCAGATGAATCTGTTTGGCTCAGGTTTTTCCACTAGAGATGGCACTGGTCACTTCCTGACATCACCACTGGATTCTCTGCTGGTGCCAGGGAGTGGGGAGTTGGATCTGAGGGGTTGGCCTCGTCAGCCATTTCAGGGTTCAGTAACCCAAATACTGAAACCCCAGTTTGGATGCTGCAGTTGCTGATCCGGAGCCACTGGGAGAGCTCAGGATTGAGGTTTTCCTTGCACAGCCAGGTGCCTTTCAGCTGTTGGATTCATGTCCAGCTCTGCCAGTGAATTCCTGCCCATTTTTCCTGCACCAGAGGCTGGGACGTGGCCGTGCTCATGAGGACAGAGCAGTGCCTTTCCCAAAGAGCTGCCTGGGTCCCCAAAATCAGAGCTGCCTTTTGGGAGGGCAGGAGGGCACAGCCTGGGCAGGAAGCAGGCAGTGCCATCTGTGTATAATGAGGAGAAAAACGCCTGTTTGGGGATGCTGGCCATAATTACCAAGAAATGAAGGCAATCCCGGGTGATGGTGACACTAAAAGATGTTGCCTTAAAGGCACAGGGTCCACTTTCCTTATCACCGTGAAGTTGAGAGAGTTTGACATGGAGATGCTTTAGATTTGCAAATTGTGGTGTTTAACATCCAGGCCTGTGACACTCAGCATTAATTATGATCACTTGGGAGACGCTCGAGGTTCTCAGCAGATGAGGATCTTTTCTCTGTTCTGGGTAATAATTCGGATTCCCCCACGGGGCTCCAGGGCACTGTGGCCCGGGGCTGGGAGTGACAGTGTGAAGTGGGAAGGGTTAACAGAGCTCCTGCTCTAAATTCCACTTTTCTCTCACCAACAGCCGAGCAGCGCTTGATGGGGCCCCGTGTTCAGTGTTTCCCGACAGCGCAGGAAGATCAGTGACTGCATGAAACACATTTCATTTGTGCTTTTTACGTGTCTCCTGCAATCAAGAGGCAGTGCAGGCTCCAGCTTGTGGTTTATTGCTGCTGCTGCCTTCCCCTGAGCTGCCCGAGCAAGGCAGGTTGGAGGAGAAGCAAAATGAGAGCAGTTTAATAGCAGGGACCAGCCAGAAATAGCTGTGCTACAAGAGGTGGAGTAAATAAAATCAACCTGTCAGGCTCCATTGCAGCCCAGGTTTCCAAACGGGAAGGTAAAAGAGACGTTTCTGAGTACTTTCAGTGGGAGCAGCTCCAGTTCCCACGCTGGAGACACCGAGGTGATCCCTGCACCGAAACAACGGCCCTGTTGTTATTGCAGCCCAAAGAGGGCCTGTGGGACCAGCCCAAAATCCTGTTTGCAAACACAGAGCTGCCCTGGGACAGCTGTTAATACTTTAAGTGGCTTTGTGACCCAGCAGGCACATTGCTTGACTTCAGCAGCACCTCCCAGCTCTTCTCTTTCTCTCCCAGGAACACAGATCTGCCCAAAATGCCCCGTTTTGGGTCAGGCCTGCAGCAGGCTGGGGAGATGGTCAGGCTGGGTTCCAGCAGCTCAGGAGAGACTCTGTGCTGCCCTGGCAGGCTTAGCCTGCTGCTGCTGGGGCTGGGCTGATTCCTGGGGTGATTCTGGGGTGATTTGTGAGGTGATTCCTGCGGTGTCCTATGCAGGGCCAGGAGCTGGACTCTGGTGATCCTTGTGGGTCCCTTCTAACTCAGGATATTCCATGATTCTCTGAGGTGGGCATGGAGACAGCCACAGAGAGCACAGTGGCCTGGTCCCAGAGTGTGAAATGAAGATTTTAGAGACCAGTGTGTCCCCAGCCCCCCTGACAGAGCCCCGTGCTCTTGCCCGGCCGGTGCTGTGTGCAGACAGGAGGTTTTTGTGGGACCACAGAGTGAAGGGAAGCTGGGTGCTCCTGTCAGTCCCTTGGCCAGCAGACAGCCAGGAAGGGCAAGTGCAGCAATTAACAGGGTGTAGATTAAAACCAGTTATGAGGCAGCACTCCAGCCTTCAGACAGGGCTGCTCAAGGGAAGGAAATGTTCCTATGAATGGTCCCAGAGCTCGGAATGCTCGGTGAGCCTTTGCAGGGCTGAGCAGGTGCCAGTGACGTGGCCTGAGCAGTGTCCCAGGGGGCTGATGTCACAGTGTCCCAGGGGGCTCGTGCTGAC
The DNA here is from genome assembly GCA_013400735.1 of Pomatostomus ruficeps. Taxonomy (NCBI): domain Eukaryota; kingdom Metazoa; phylum Chordata; class Aves; order Passeriformes; family Timaliidae; genus Pomatostomus; species Pomatostomus ruficeps. Next base: position 108,565 of record VYZT01051461.1, on the reverse strand, counting down.
CCAGGACCTGCTGCCCTTCCACTGCAGAGAGAGAAAGGCAGGATCCAGAGGGACTGGGGGAGCCAGCAGGAAGAATGCTAAAATCCAGAGAGGGCTGAGTTTTGAGTCCCTCACCATCTGTGTGGCTGTCTGGGCAGGATCAGGTTCAGCCTCCTGTGACCACACAGATTCGCAGGATGCTCTGTGAAACACTCTGTGCCTCACTCAGCGCTCCTGCGATTGCAGTGGGTGTAAATTTGGCCCACGAGCAAAACCTCCCGAGCTGAAAACCTACCCTGGCCTTCCAGCAGCACGGCTTGCAGACCTCGGAGCGGCTGGAGAGGCCAGAGGAGCGGGGTGATGCGGCTGCACCAGGGTTTCCCATCTCCTCCTTCTGCCACGGGGCCTTTGGAAAGGCTCCCTGCAGCCACAGGGATTGGCCTTGGGGTGGAAGGAGGCACCAAAATGCCACCGCTGTTCCGCTAAACACACAGACCTAAAATAGCATTGCCACACAAACGCGCTCGCTGCCGTCCTCCCCCTCTCGGATCCCACTCCATGGCTCGGCGGAGCTGCCGAGGATGAATCAAACGTCTCTTCCCGAGCTCAGGAGACAGACAGTGCTGAATAATTTGGCAGGAATCTGCCGACCTCCCCGGCACAGCTGTCCTTGCGCAGGAGGAGTTACGTAAACTGAGAGCGCCGGCAGCTCGGCGCCCCTGGGGACGCTCCCGGGGAGTTTGGGGTGGGAAGTGAGGGGCTGGGGGCGTTTTGGGGAGGTGGTGTTGCGTCCCCTGGCCCTGATAGGATCTATCCCTCAGCTCGTTCCAGGCTGGGCTCAACAGACCTCATTTCCTGCTCCCAAAGGAGGGCTCAGCCCCAGCTGCTGTGTCCGAGGGCTCCAGCACCCAGACACCCAGCAGGGCTCAGATTTATTTTCTGATAGCAAGAATATTTAGGAAAAAAACACTCCAAAGGGTTCCTTGAGGTTTAGGGTCTCGTTTGGACCGAGGAGATGCCCTCCTGGGCTCTGCCGGTGTCACTGTCACTGTCCCATCTGAACACTCTGCCCACAGCAGGGTTAAGGTAAATGTACAAATGCTGCAGAAAAGTGTCCCCTTGCTGTTCAGGAAAAGCAGCTTTCCTCAAAGGGTCTCTTTAAGGTAAATTAGACTTTAAAAATGTAGGCTCAGAGTCTTTTTTTTAAAAGTCAAGGAACGTTGAAAGTCCTCATGGCTGAAGATACCCAAAGACACAGCAAAGTGGCAGTGTGCCATGCTCTCATTGCTCACGGCAGGCTGGGCAGAGGGGAGGCACAGCAGCCAGGAAAATCAGGACAAATTTCAGGAGTGCACTGGAAAACTCTGCTCCTCTGCTCTGCAGGCAGGGCCCAGGCAGCTCAGCCACTTCCAAGCCTCTGTCTTGCCCAGATCAGGAGGTGCAGTTTGGGTGAGTTTTTGTGAGCCCTGGCTTTGTCTCTGCCCAGTTCCAGCCCCAGCTGTTCCGGTGGCAGCTGCTCACCCAGGGCAGGGCTTTCCTTGCACAGCCAGGTGCCTTTCAGCTGCTGGATTCATGTCCAGCTCCGCCACTGAATTTCTACCCATTTTTCCTGACATGGCTGTGCTCATGAGGACAGAGTGGTGCCTTTTCCAAAGAGCTGCCTGGGTACCCGAATCAGAGCTGCCTTTGGGAGGGCAGGAGGGAATAGCCTGGGCAGGCAGGAGGCAGTGCCTCCGTGTGCCGTGCCATGTGTGTATAATGAGGAGAAAAATGCCTGTTTTGGGTCTGTGTCCAGCCCCTTCCTGGGCTGTCTGTTCTCCTTGGAGCCTGGGGAACACTTCATCCCTGGTCTGCAGGGTTTGCTGCTTTTCGTCCCTGCCCAGGACCCCAACAATCCCACCCTGTCCCTGGGAGCAGTGTCCCAACGCACCTGGAGCTCTGGCAGCCTCGGGAATGTCACCATTCCCTGGGCAGCCTGGGCAGTGCCAGCACCCTCTGGGAAAGAACCTTTCCTGATCTCTGAGCTGTTCCCACAGCTCTGAGCTGTCAGGGATCCACCATTGGAGCCTTCCCGTGGGTCTCACCGATTGCTTCCAGCTCCCCACTGATCTGTACCATAAAATGTCATTATCCCATGGCAGAGACGGGGAAGGGCTGAGGGAGAAATGTCATTTCTCCTGGAGCCACAGGAGCCCTCACAGGGCCTGGCTGCATCCACGTCCTCCTCCGAGCTCCTAATTCCTCCCTGAGTCCTCTCAAAGCTCCTTTGCCAGTGGGATGTGCAGGGTTTGATAAACGGGAGCACCAATAACCTACATCTGCAGCGGGGAACTTGGACTGGATGATTCTGTGCTCGGCATCTCCCGGCCTGGCAGCTCCTCAGAGGGATCTAATGACTCACGGCTGGAAATGGCTCTTCCTCCATTTGTGTTTCACGGATGATTTGTTTTACGCATGAGAAGCCGAGTGTGACCCAGCACAGAGCGAACCGCAGCTCCTGCAAAAAGGCACCATCCTAAATCCAAACCCTCGCTCAGGGCCTCCCCGTCCACCCCTGCCCACCGCACACTCAGGAGCTGCTAGGGGAATATGGAACTCCGGGAATGGAGGTCTGGGACCAGGCCAGCTCCTCTCAGGTGCTCTTTTCCTCCTCGGGTGCCCAGTGCTGCTGAGCCCCTCGAGTGGCTTTCAGCTGCGATGCCATTTGGCACTGGTGACTGCAGATTGCCCTCCTGGTGATTGTTCCTTTTCCCCTCAAGTGTCCTGGCAGGGTTTGACCCTTCCCGTCCCACAGGCAGTGCCAGGCACAGGGAGCTGTGGGCTGTGGTACTGGGGCAGAAGAAAAGTTACAGATTTAAACTGCAGAGCAGGAGGAGCAGTGCTGATGACAAGGAGGAGTCAGAGAGGTGCTGAGCAGAGATTTCCAGGTGCAACCCTTCCTGCAGGTGTCTGTAGCCACTCCACTCACTAGGGGAGCCCGGCCCAGCTCCCAGGTTTTGCAGCGAAGCTCAGCCTTGCTCTCCTTAGGATGGGCACAGAGATGTTTTCCCTTCCGAGCACAGTTACATAAAGCCACCTTCCTCCCCCAGGAGGGGACAGTGCTGGGGGTGGCAGCAGAGGGGGTGGCCCCGGCAGGTCCCAAGGCAGGGCCAGCCCCGAGCGTGGCCGCAGAGCCCAGCGCAGCACCCGGGAAGCAGAGCTGGGGGGGCTTATGTAACGTGTCAGAACTCGCTTTGTGCTCCCATCAAACCACTTCTGCCGGCTTCATCCTCTCCCTGCGAATCCTAGTACAGATTACGTGAACAGACTGCAGAGCATTATTCAGAAGAGCTTAATTAACCTCGGCGAGGGGGAGAGAAGGAAATCAGAGGAGCTGTAGGGTAAAAAAAGATCATATTTAGACAAATAAGTGCAAATGACCCAGATGCATCCATTTCCTTGGGAGGCAGGCTGGGTGCAGCGCAGAGGCTGCGGGTCTGTGCCACTGCTGCTCCTGCTGCCATCCCGCTCCCCGAGTGCCCCGGGTGCTGCTCCTCCCACCTGCCCCATCCCTGCTCCATCTGCCACCTCCTGGGAAGGACCCCAGCAGCTCAGCCATTCCCTCGGCAGGACTGAGCACACTCAGATCCTCTCTGGTGGGTGTTTGTCTGATCTTCTGCTGAAAATCCCCAAGGAATGCCATCCCAAGACTTCCCTGTTTCGTCTGTTCTAGGGTTTAACCACTCTTCTAGACGGAAACATTTTTTTTCCCCAAGATTCCAATCCTGTTCTCCCTTGTGGTAAATTAAGCCAAGCCACGATCAGAATGGAGAATAATTGACCAGCAGCCTCCTTAGAAGAGGAGCAGCTTTCACAGACTGGAAAACCAGCAGCACATTCCTTTTTAGTGTGGCCTTTCTAAATTAAACAGCTCCATTTCTTTGGCCTTTCCCCGCTGATAAGGTTGCGAGAATCTTTTTTTGTGTTTTTCTATTTTCTTGCTCTTGCCTGGTTTAGCTACAAGAAATAATCTCGTGTGACATTCAGAACTGGCCGGTGCAGAGCAATTGTCACCCTGAGCCACGGGCAGGGTAATAACCACCACAGTGGCAGCGAGTGAACAAAGGTGGATCCTAGAGATGAATAATTTCTTCCCCATCCTCTCATTTGTCCCTGGATAACCAGGAGCAGCAGCTGCCATTCCTGTCCCCCACAAATCCAGAGCTCCTCCAGCAGCGTGGCTGCCTCTGTAGCTGATAAATCCCCATTTTTGTGCATGGATCTGCTCGGTCCTCCTGCCATGCAGTGCTTGCTGGAACAATCCATTTCCTCCTCAGCCTCACAGCTGCTGGGCAGTGCCAGCACCCTCTGGGAACTTTCCTTTCTTCTCACATTTGTGGGAAGAGGCCAGAGCTGTGCTGGACAGAGTGGTGTTAGGAGCAGCAGGTTGGTGTCTGGTGGCAGTAGCACCCAGGCAGCGTCACTTCGTGGCCTTGGTGCTCCCTCAATTTCTCTCCTCTTGTCCACACGCATAAAAAGCTCCTTAAGGCACGGCTCTGGCCTTGTTTGCTGTCTCTCACAGAGACCAGATGAACACCTGCATTTTATTGAACTCAATTACAGTGCAAGGCCTTTGAAGAGGGCCCTGCTTCACCAGGGAGCTGAGTAGTGCCTGTTATTCTTTAAAAGCTGCGATGGAATAGCCGTGGATCAAATAATTATGGTGCTTCCCATATTACGGGTGTTAAAGTTTAGCCAGTTGGGAAATGATATCCATTCACTGAGCATTGGCAAGAAGAAGGGAGAATGATAATGGGAAGTGCTGAGGCCATTAAAAATGAAATTATCCAGTTACAGTTGTTGGTCTGCCCTGTGGGCTGAACTCTCTGGAACCAGCTGTGAGCAAAGTCCTCAGGCCCAGGCACGTGCTGCTGGTGAGATGTTGGTGTGCTCTGCCACCCCGAGAAATAAATTCAGGGTACCAGGGTGGAGTTCATGGCCAGCAAGCGAGGAATGGTCCCTCTTTTGCAGGAGAGCACTGGGAGAAAAGATGATCTATTTCTTCTGGAGTCATTAGGGAATTTCCTGCTCCAGCTGACAGCACGAGGGGCAGACAGGAGCTCGGTGCTGTTGTCTTTCCCTTGCTCAGCTCGAGGCTGGGCCGTGGCGTTTCCTCCTCTGCTTCCCCAGCCCTGCGTTCCCCAACAGTACCCTGGGGGCTGCTGGATCTCCAGGGGCACTTGTGGGATTCCAGGATCTCCTGGCTGCTCCCTCAGGAGCTCCTGGGCAGCACCTTTGTCTCCATGTGCAGTGCCCAGCAGCTCGGGAGCCTGGCGGGGACAACGGCAGCTCCTGCTGCATCCCGGGAGGGGAAACGCACGGAACAGCCCCGTCCACAGCCAGGGATTGCCCCCTGCGAGCACAGAGCTGTCACAGCGCTCACCTGGCAGCAGCAGCTGGTAAAAATAGCCCCTGGTGTTTTCTGAATCCGAATGGGAGAGATGAGAGGGGGGAATGTGTTTAGTGTGTGTGAGGAGAGAGGCAATGCAGCGAGCCTGGGGTTTGCAGGGCTTGTGGTTATTGATTCCTGGAGTACCTCGATGAACAAATCTCTCCACAATTGTAAAAATTGTCTGGAAAGGTCCATGGGATGCATCCCCACGGGAGCAGGATCTGCTGGGGTTGGCTCTGAAGGTTCCCAGGGCAGTGGGAAGGGGAATGACTGCCGCGCTCTGGCTCGGGGAGCACATCCTCCCTCCCGGCAGGGCTGGGATCAGGTTTTGTCGAGGATGAGGTGCAGATAAATGTTCTCTCCAAGAACAAGCCCCAGCCTCCCATCAGAGCCGTGTGTGGTATTGATCTGATTGATCAGGCTGCACATGGCTCCTGCAGCCTTGCCGAGGGAAAGCAGCGATTTCCTGGGTTAGGACAAAACTGAGCAGATTTTATGTTGCCTGCACAGCCTGAAATACCTTTTTCTTATGTTTTGGACAGCATCATTATTTCAGGCCTACACCAGAGGAAGGCTTTTGTGTAAGATATTTATTAACGGAATTTCCCTCCCTGCCCAGAGCATTCCAAAGGAAGGAGTCAGGATTTAAAGCCCGTGAGCTTCTGGCCAGTCTTGTGATAGTTAATGCTGTCTGGCAGATCCAGGAGCAGGTTTGCTAAATCATCGTGATGTAGAATTTATTTTCCAAGATTAATTTGTTTAAAATAATACCTACTGCTTATCTTGGAAAAAAAAACCCCTCACTGCTAAATATTATTTCAATAAATAAATGCTGAACGTCGCCTTCATTTTTCCTCTTAAATGAATCCTCTGACATAGCATTTATGTGTAGGGCACTTTGAAAAATCCAAAGATATTTAGGTTAAACTGATTTAATGTACCTAAATACTGCTTTTGAGAGGGGTTAGAGGAAGGAAATTTTGATTGTGTGCTGCTGAATTTGGTTTTAAGTACATCAAATCACCTTGTGCAGCCACGAGTAGAGAATTAACATTCTGTTTTCTGATGATCACCTTGTGTTATCTGAGATAGCAGCCACAGAGATGTGGGGCCAGCAGGGAATTTCCTTTTCCCTTCCCAGCGCAGAGGAATGAGCTGTTGCTGCCCAGCAGGGAATAACCAGCTGGGAAGGGGGATGAGCATGAGCAGGTTTGGTTGGAAAGGTTATAAATATCAAGGAGAGAAAAAGGAAGAAAACTGAGCTGGATCAAGAGGTAAATTCCAGGGTGGAATGAGACAGCGATAGTTAGGAGTGGTTTGGGAAAACAGCTCTGCAGTGGGCACCCAGTGCTGCCAGACCAGTGGTGGCTCCGGATTTGTCCTTGTCCCTCCCAGGGACCCCCCAGGCCGGTGCCCTGTGCCTGACAGTTCTGCCCCTGCAGAGTGGAGCCTCCCAGGGGGAAATGCTGGCATGGGGCACCCGCTCAGAGGCGTTTCTCTGTGCCTGCAGGCTGAGTTTGGCAGCTCAGGGGTGGGCATTTCGTTCCTCTCTGCCCGTGGTCTCCCCGCTTTGGCCAGCGGGAGCTGTGTCCGCAGCAGGTGAAGCTGCAAGGATCTGCCCAGGTTCCACCAGTGCTTCTTCCTTTTCCTCAGCCCTCCCAGGAGCTGAAGGATCTGCCCAGGTTCTACCATTACTTTCTTTTCCTCAGCTCTCCCAGAAATTTAAGGATCTACCCAGGTTTCATCATTACTTCTTCCTTTTTCTCAGCTCTCCCAGGATTTGAACGATCTGCCCAGGTTTTACCATTACTTTGTTTTCCTCATCCCTCCCAGAAATTGAGGGATCTCCCCAGGTTCCACCCTTACTTTTTCCTTTTCCTCAGCCCTCCCAGGATTTGAAGGATCTGACTAGGAAATAATTTCACCATTATTTCTTCATTTTCCTCAACCCTCCCAGGAACTGAAGGATCTCCCCGGGTTCCACTCTTGCTTTTTCCTTTTCCTCAGCTCTCTCCCAGGAACTGAACGATCTGACCAGGAAATAATTTCACCATTATTTCTTCATTTTCCTCAGCTCTCTCTGGAATTGGAGGATCTCCCCAGGTTCCACCATTACTTTTTCCTTTTCCTCAGCTCTCCAGGAGCCCCCTGCTGAGCTCAGGCCCCGTGAGAGCTCCCCGTGACCCCTGTCTCCATTTCCCTCCGCAGGATCTGATCCGGAGGGACATCCTGTACTACAAGGGGCGCATAGACATGGATAAATACGAGGTGGTGGATATAGAAGATGGGAGAGATGATGACTTCAATGTCAGCATGAAGAATGCCTTCAAACTGCATAACAAGGAGACTGAGGAAATGCACTTATTCTTTGCCAAGAAACTGGAGGAGAAGTTGCGATGGCTTAGAGCTTTCAGAGAAGAAAGGAAGATGGTAAAAGAAGATGAAAAGATAGGTGAGGAATGCGGAAATGAGCCTGAAAGGAGGTTGTTGGTGGTGTTTAATTTAGCCCAGTGGGTGGAGAAGGCCACGTTTTCTTTGTGGTAGAACGACAGCTCAGCCTTGTTGAAATGTCCTTGGTTGTTCTGGTCACAAACCCATCTCTGCCCAGCTCAGTTTCTGCTCTTTTTCGCCCTCAAGAAACAAATCCTGGCCGTAGCTCAAGCCTGCACCTCCCTGGGTGTGTGGGAGAGGGAAATCTTTGGCCTTCAGGGTCTGCTGGGTGCATCCTGCTGCTCTGGTTAAGGATGTCCTGCAGAGGGGAGGCAGCAGAGTCAGTGACAGCCCTTCCCTTCCCTCAGCCCCTGAACTGTGACCAGTGTCAGCCCAGGCTCAGTTTGATGCTCAGCTCTAAAGCACCGGGCGTGTTTATGACACTGAATAAATAAAACTGGCTCTAACCTTACTTTTCACCCAGCCCCTGCACAAGTGGGGTTAGGAAGAGGCCCCTCGTGCTGAGGCAGAGTCACTTTTGAGCAGAACTCCTGCCCACACAGCCCCAGAGCGTTCCGTGTTCGCAGACAGAGCAGAGCATCCCCCTCCCCAGCAGGAAACGGGGCTTGGTGAGCAACCTTCTGAATTGTGTTTGCCGTGTTCCCTTTTCCAGGCTTTGAAATTTCTGAGAATCAAAAGCGGCAAGCGGCAATGACAGTAAAGAAAGTCAGTAAGCAAAAAGGTAACCGGCAACACGCTCTGTGCCTGGTGATGTGAGGGTGGAGCGGGCTGGGCTGAATCCTGCTGGGTTAGGATCCAGCGTCCCCTCGACTTCTCCCTCCCTTCTCTTTTTATATCAAATACCGTTTGTGCTTTGTACCCTTTCTTAATGTATCTGTGGGCCAAATTAATCTCTGGTCGGAGGGGGCTGCGAGCCGGTGGAACGGCACCAGAGATGAATTTGATCTCGTGTCTCCAGTCTGATGTCCAGAAGCTGTCCCTGGGGGCAGAAATCTATCTCAGTTGTTTATCTCAGGCTGAAATGGGAGTGAGTGCGGAGGTGTGTAGAGGTTCTGCTAATTCCCAAAGTCTCCCATTAGCAAAAAAAAACCAAAAAACAAAAAAAAAACCCAACCAACCAATGATTGCTCAAATGCTGGAATTGGGGAGGGAGTACCCCTTTCCCGCTGCTGGAAATGGACATTCTGGTTTCCTGGGGCTGCCTGTAACTTTTTGAAGACAGCACAGTAGCACCAACTGTAGGAAATAAAGGATTTTAGTAAAGACATCTCTGGAATGTCAGCTTCATTTCCCCGGCCAGGCCGGCTGCAGCCAGCTGACCAGTGCCACGCCTGGGTCAGGCAGAGCCTCGGTGGCCACGGCCAGCGTCAGCTCCCTCTGGCAATAACTCCTGCAGCTCCAGGCTGGGAAATACCCAGCACAGAGGGAAGGAAGGGCAGAGAGGGAATTCCCCAAGGTCTCTAAAGCTTCACCGAGTCCTGGATGTTCTGATCTGTTACCAAAGTCCCGGAGCACAAGGGGGCGTTTTGAGGGGCTCCTAGAGGCGTGGCTCAGGGCAGGCACCGGCAGGTGGGTCCCCAGCTCTGTGCAGGTGTTCTGGGGGGGGTTTTGCAGAAGTTGGAGGAGCTCTTTGCTTTCTGCCTCACCTGTGTGTTGTCTCCTGGCTTCGCTGGCCCAGCAGCAGTGTGCCAGGCCGGCTGTGACCTCCTGGGTTTGCTATGTCTCTCCATCGCCATCAGTCTCCTCCTCAGTCTCTAACGCTGTCTCCCGAGATGGTCTCTGAACACTCTCCTGGCCCGATGGTGTAGGCTCAGAGTGGGCACACCCAGAGCAGGGCACCCCCTGCCCCTGTGCCCCGTCACAGCCCCCCAGCGCCTGCATGTCTGTCCCTCAGCACGGGAGTGTCCCCAGGGCTCGTGGCAGCTGCACACAGAGAGCCTGACCTGCATGACCACCGGGACAAAGCCAGGGTGAATGACTGCTAGCTGTTCAGCTGATGATATTATTAATTAATACCGGTATTAATTAATAATTGTGCTGTTCAGCCGGTAAGTGACACAGTTCAGAGGTGCCTGAGCATGCCTGCCAGTGTTCCCACGTAAATCACTGGACTTGCATCCTGACAAACACAATCTGCCTGACAGGCCTGGTGTCTTACACAGCAATTGCTCTCTGTCTGCTCTCTTTGTCTTTCTCTCTCTTTCTCTCTGAGATGAAAAAGGAGGTGTTGTTATCTCGGCCTTCTCAGACTATGAAATTCATTAGCTCCTAAAACAGCAGTCAGCATTTCTTCGGTGAAGAACGAGCCCAGGCTGTGGCCCTGGCAGTTCTTTTTATGGGATTGAGTCCTCGAGCCAGACAGAAGTTCAGTCACACCCCAGCACCGAGTTCAGCACAGCCTGGTTGGTTTTAGGACGTGAAATCTGGAAAACAACAAATAGGGTCGTTAAAACAGTAGCTCTGTTTGCTTTGCCCTGCGCTGTGGTGGTCATAGCCCAGGCTCAGGGTGATTAAATTGAATATTGACACTGAAAACTCTCAGTTTTGTTCCTCTGTGGTTTTCTTGTGCCCAAGACCCCACGAGAGGCGCGGGGCTGCCGGAGCAGGGAGCTGCTGGCGCTGCTCGAGAGGGAGGTAGGAGGAGACTCCCGAGAGCTGGCTTGGAGTGATGGATTTTTTTAATCTTGCCATGTGCATTTTACAGATATTGACACCATTTTATTTTGCCAAGACCTTGGCAGCACTCAGGGCTGCAGGTGTGCCAGGGCTGCTGCTGCTCTGCCCTCCCAGGGCGGTGGAAAGGGCTTGGAGCTGGATCAGCCATACCTGAAAAGCAGGGAGGCCCTTCGGAGGGAGGAGCAGGTCGCTGCATTCGATAGAAGCATTTATTTATTTAAATGCAGCCCTTGCAGCGCGGTCCCAGTGGCTGCAGCAGGGCTTTGACAGCTCGAGGTGCCGCCAGCCCGGCTCCGTGTCGCAGGCTGCCTATTACAGACTTGTTCCAAGATTATCTCACTTGTCCCCTCCACCTCTTAAATGGGAAACCATGGTAATTCCCCTGTCACAGAACACTTAAGGAAGAGAGAAAAGCCGTGAAGGAGGTGAAATGGAAAATGCAATCAACTTTGTTAGAGGTGAAGCAGAAAAACATTTTTTGAATAGTATAAACTGCTGCTTATTTCATGCACTGCTGTACCACACCTCCCAGAAGTATTGCTCTGGAGATGGCTGGCATGTGTTTGGGAAGGAGGCGTTTAAACCTCTGCTGGCTGCAGCAGGAGAAACCTGAAAACTCTGCTTTTTAAACGAGCAGGAGCTTCATCCAGGCGGTGGAGTGAGAACACACTCTGGGTATTCTGAGAAGTGTTTGGTGCCTGGCCGAGGGTCCTGTGTGGGGCAGCAGCCCCCTCGTGGCTCTCAGGCGATGTGTGCAGGGCCAGGCTCGCTGCCAGCCAGTTAATGGTGCCAGGATCCCAGGATTTGCACTCCTTATTGGATTGGGCAGAAGGTAATGATATTAGCCCAGGTGCCTTAAGACAGCACTAAACCAATTTCTGGCCTTGTTTAAGTCCATTAGACAAACAGTGAACGGGCAGTGCTGGCTCTGCACCTCCCTGGCACAGAGAAGGACTGGGTGCTGCTGTTTGTTCAAGGTTTTCCCTCTTGGTTAGTGCCCTTTGGCTTCCCTCAGTGCCCGTGTGGGAACTGGGAATGGAATTTGGGAACTGGAAACAGAATTCGGGCTGGTGTCTCCTAGGAATAGGGAAGCAACAGGAGAAATTTATTTGAGTTACTGGAACAATAAAGTGCCTCCCAGCAGCCCTGCAGCCGGGCAGGGTCCCAGGTCCCAGCGAGGGACAGGGCAGCTCCAGGGTGGCTCTGGCCTCTCCTGCCAGCTCCGGGCTCCTCACTGACTGCAGGAGTGGAAACTGCTCTGAAGTCACCTAGAAATGGATCCCTTGTGGATCTCCAGCCCGTCCTCAGTGCAGACAAAGGTTAATCCAGGGTAATTTCCCCATTTCTAAGCATTGGAAAGCGGCAGGCTCCTGGAGTGCCTCTCTCCAGGAGGGGCCTTTGTTCCTGGCCGCTGCTGACCCCCCCGCAGGGATCAGCGTTTGCAGCCTGCAGGGATACTCGGTTTCCTCTGTGATCCCAGCTCTGGCCGTTCTGGCCCCTTGCAGGACAGCCTGGCCCCACAGGGGATATTTGCCCATATTCCTGGCAGCTGCCAGCCAGTGGTACCGAGGAATTCCAGGTCCTTCCAGTAAGGAGACTCTGTTCTTAAAGCACCATTTCCCACTTCTGGAAAAGGAAATGGGAACTGAGGTTTAAAGAAGTGACCGACCTTAGTGTGAGCTGGGGTTGTTTCCCACCCCAGGAGAGCTCCTGAGCCCCCCACACACCCAGCTCCTCTCCCTGCCTGGTGTATCCCCCCTTTCCCGTGCACATTTCCCCCCGGGAGATGCTCTGAGAAGTCTTTAGGGTGAGGGAAGCAGAGATTCAGTCAGCATCACCTGAGGAAGCTGCTGTCCCTGAACCTGCCCGTGAACGCTCAGCCATGCAGGGGTTAAACCATCAGCCAGCATGAACTACCTTGGCCTGTCACCAAACACCCTCTGAATCACTGGATTTTCCCGTTAATTTATTCCTTTCTGATCACTTGAGCTCGCAGCAAACTGTGTCACCAGAACCCTGACCCAGACACGCCGCAGCTTCTCTGCCTTCCCACTCTCCTGCCCTCGAGGCTCCCCAGCAGCTCCGCTCGGCAGAGCTGGGCAGGACAGGTGTCACCAGGGCCTGTCCCGCGGTTCTCCGGGTGTTTAATTCTATTTTATTGCATCTTCCTCGCTATGCCAGGATTGACGTGGCCCCACCGCGTTTCCCCAGCTATTCACACGTGTAGGCACAGCCCCGGGGGATTGCAGGAGCCCTGAAAACAAAGAGGGGCATTTGCATTTTGGGATAATCAGGGTCGCTTCCCTTTTCTCGCGGCGAAGGAGGTGGAAGGACGGCGCTGATCGCGCTGTCAGTGGCGTTTCCCCGCAGATTCGGGGCAGTCACGGAGCCCACCCCAATTCTTGTACAACCCAGACCCTACCAGCGCTCCGTGCTGTGAGTCTGCGAGCACCACCCCGCTGACGGCACCGGGAATCCAGCTGGAGTCCTCAGTGCCCGCCAGGAGCCAGTCAGGTCCAGGAGCTGAGACACATCAGGAATTATTTCTGGCTGGGAGGCCTCTGAGGAGGGCAGCGGGGACATTTGCTGAGCGAATCCCCCAGGGCAGTTTTTTGGAGAGATGTTGATGGTTCTCGGAGGTGTTGACATCAATGACACGTCGAGATTCCCACTGAAATGAGTTTGTGAGGCCAGATCCTCCCGCACCCTGGGTTTGGTGAGGGGTTTTAGGTAAGAGTTGCCCCCAGAAGCAGCAGCATTGCAGGGCTGAACTGATCCCTTCCATCCGTGATCAGCCCGGGGAGGCTGTGCGAACACAGCATGGCAGAAATCGCTTTTCACCTGGCTCTGACGGATAAAGCCCCGGTATCTTTATTCCATCTTACCTCCATTAGCTTTTCTTATCACACGAGGGATCATTATCTTAATGCCTGCTCTAATGACACCAGGCTGCAGCAGCAGGGTGATAAATAGGCTCGGGAGGGTCGGGTTGGCTCCGAGTGGAGGCAGAGCCCGTGGTTGTCTGGGGAACACCAGGACATGAGAGGGCTGCTTCCTCCTGCATCTCTCAGGCTGCAGCCACCCTCCTGAATCGAGAAGGGAGGGTCATGGTTAGAAAAGGGAGCTCAGACGTGTTCTCACTGGAAATTCCAGCCGGGAGTGAAATCCCTGGCTGTGTGAGGAGCCGTGTCTGAGGCACCGCTGGGATTCCTCTGCAGCCGGGCAGGTGCGGCACAGGGAGAGCTGGGTGATGCAGCAGGGAGGTGCAAAGAGAGGGAGTGCAGCTGGTCAGGAGAGCCCGGGGAGGCAAAGGGTGCCTGGTCACAGCTCCCTGGTCACCTCTGTCCCGGACACGCCGTCCTCTGCCAGCCCCAGAGCCATCGTCCCCTGCCAGCCCCACCGCGAGCCAGGGAGCCTGGGGTTCTGCTTTGAGATCCTCTGTTGAAACGTGCTGAAGAGGGCAAAGGGCTGCACCCACTCAGTTCTGCCCCTTTCTTAAACTTAAACTCGTTGCTGTGACAGGATTAATTAACCGTACAATAATTAGTGCTCTGGAGGCGTTTCCCCGGCTTCCCCACGAGTGTAGAGGGGTTATGGTGTCCAGGAGGAAGCTGAATTTTTGGGGTTTTTGAGCATTTCCTGGAAGCTGCAGGTTGACTGGGCTGCTGTGGAGCTCAGAGGGAGCTGGGAGGTTCCTGAGGCAGCGCTGCTCCCTCTCCTGCCGGGGCAGGGCTGCCAGCAGGGCTGGCGATGTCCCTGTCCCCACCCAGCTCTGCCTAATGAGCAGCGGGAGACCTGGCCAGCAGGGTGGGGGAAAACCGCTGCTGATCAAAGGCTGAGCTAAAACCTCCTAGGTCGAGGATGGAGTAAACAGCCGGCGAGGCAAGTTTCCATGGTTATGTGGAGGGGATGTGCGTGTTCTCCGTGTCTGTGTGCCGGGGAGGGGCCGTGTCCTGCTGGGTGATCCGTCTGCACGTGTCCCTGTGCATTGCCTGTGAGTTACAGCATGCTCCCGAACCTTCCCGTGCTGCTGAAATCCTGTTGTAACCTCCGAGAGAAAAAAAAAAAAATCCCAAACCAAAAAACCCCAACCTAGAAAAGAAAAGCGAGACAGCTTTAAATCTTTTTAATTGTTTCCTTCTGAGCGGAGAAATCCGAAAGGCTCCGAGTGACGTTGCCTGGTGCTATAAAAAGACGTGATTTCAAGTGGCAGCGCAGCAGCTCTCACCAGTTTTGTCTAGCCAAATTACCGATCTGGGAATTTTCTCGCTCTCCTCGCGAGCAGCTCTGGCAGCCCCGCCCTGGGTGCGATCCCTGTGTGCAGCTGCAGCCGCGCTGCAGAACGAGGCACGAACCAGCAGAAGGAGCTCAAGCTCTGCCCGTGGCTGCCGTGCCTGGAAATCGTTCCTTGTCCATCGATTCTCCCCTTTGTGCTTTGAATTCCGCTCGCCACGCAGCCCAAAATTGCCTTGGAAAAGAGCTCCGCTCATTTCTTCCTGGTGAATTG
The DNA here is from genome assembly GCA_013400735.1 of Pomatostomus ruficeps. Taxonomy (NCBI): domain Eukaryota; kingdom Metazoa; phylum Chordata; class Aves; order Passeriformes; family Timaliidae; genus Pomatostomus; species Pomatostomus ruficeps. The sequence continues at coordinate 93,521 of VYZT01051461.1, read as the reverse complement.
CGGCGGAGTTACGGCTCTGCATATTAAAAAAAAATGGGAAAGTCATTCTTGGGGCACCTCAAGCTATGGCCAAGCGCTGCCTCACAGTTCCACGAGGAGATGCATTCTGGAATTAGCAGAGCACTGGGGTTTTATCTGCATGTCCCACGCACGGCGATGGTGCATGGCCTTGAGATCCCCAGGATTGATCCTTCAGGCCACAGGATAAATCAGAGAAATACGGAACCTTCAGCTGCTTGTGCAGGCAGAACCAGCCAGGAGCTTTGGGCATTCAGCCAGCCCAGATGTTGGTGCCAGTAGCCCAGATGTCAGTGCCAGTAGCCCAGGTGTTGGTGCCAGTAGCCCGGATCCACAGGGCCACACAACCAGCTGAGGGGAGAGCTGAGGGAAGGGGCAGGCTGTGCCTGGGTGCATTTCAAGCAAGGACAGACGTTTTTCAGGAGTTTTGGGGAAGGACTCGCTGGGGTTTGGTGGTGATCTGGCCAGGGGAGTCGGCCCTGTTCCCTTTTGGAGAGGACAGCCTGTGGATTCCGTTCCTTGCAGCAGAGCTCCATCACTGTCAGTGCACATCAGCCAGGCTGCCCTTCCTCTATCTCCTCAGCTTTCCCAGTGCACAACGTCTTGCTGAGGCAGGAGATTTCTTAGCATTTTGTATCATTAAAACACCTGAGCTCACCCTCCTCAGACTGGTTTGCAGGCACTAAAGAGCCCAGCAAGGCCGGGTGCTCTGCATCCCCCAGGATGCCAAAGCCACGGGGCCATGTCACCAAAGCAAGGTTTGGAGGTCTCACAAAGCTAAAATTGGTTTCTGTGTCCCCCCACAGCAGCAGCTTTAGATTCATAGCTCTGCTGTTGCAGAACACGAGTCATTTTGGTGGCACAGGGACCATTTGCCTTTGAGGGAATTCCTGGTCAGCCTGAGAGCCAAAGCAGATTTATTTCCCAGTTCTAGCCTGTACCAGATCCTCACCTTCCCACTGACCCTAAAACCCCTCACCAGTCTCTGCTGGGAAAATTGGCCAAGGGCTTGGTGGCCTCCAGGAGAAGGCTGGCACTGCTGTGGGGGCTCAGGGCTGGAGTTTGCCCTGCAGGGAGCTCGGAGCAGGACAGTGCCAGGGAGGGGATGGGACAGGAGGGCAGAGAGGAGCTCGGAGCAGAACAGTGCCAGAGAAGGTTTGGGACAGGAGGGCAGAGAGGAGCTCGGTGCCCTGCCCTCGTGGGCTGCAGTCACACAGTGCAGTAAATTCACGCTGTTCACTGGAGCTCTGTGCCAACGAGGGAGGTGTAGAAGTGGTGCCAGGCTCCCCACAGCTGCCCCTGCCCAGCTGTGCCCCCAGCCTGGCCCTGGGGCTGCCCTCGGCTCTGCAGGTGGAGACAGGAGCTTGGGAAGCCAGAGCAGAGAACTCACTGTCGAGTGACTATTCCAGCATGCAGGCACAGGTGCAGAACACCTCCAGGTGGATCTTTCCAGCAAAGTTTGAAACGCTGACTGCGATGAGCTCGTTAAAGGTTAATGAGTCGCAGAGCGGTTCTTGCCCACTGTAAGGAACGGTCTTGGTCCTTCTCTGCAGTGGACAGAGCTGCACAAAATACAGTAAAGAAGGAGGAACCAGTTAGACACACCCGAGACATCTCCACTTGGTCTGAACCTTTTAGAATTTCCACCCCTGATCGGTAAATTCTGTAGCAAGGAGAAGGAAATCAGTTCCCTCCCCTGAGGATGCTCCTTAGTTTGTGCCCCTGAGAGGTCCTGCCTGAGTGAGCAGCGCGTGGCCCGGCTGTGTGGTGAGCTCTGTGGGTGCCCTGCAAGGCTGTCCCTGTGTGTCAGTGCCCGTCGTGTGCCGCCGTCCGTGCCCGGCCCCGCTGCTGTGTCTGTGTGCGGCAGGAGCCGCGAGCGCCTCGCTGTGCACGCCTCGCTCTGGTACCTGCGTGCTAATCACCCTATTTTGCCTTCTCCAGCACCTTCCCAGCCGAGGATCTCAAAGGGGTTTTACAAACATTAATTAATTTAGCTTCACAACCCTCCTGTGAGGTAGGTGGGGGATGCCATCCCGCTGTCCAGATGAGGACACTGAGCTGCTCGGGAACAGTGGCCTCGCTCCTGCGGTTAAAGCCCGGGGAGGCGGCGGCCCCGAGCCAGCCCTCGCGAAGCCTCGCCCGTCCTGCAGAAGGAAGAGCAGTTCTGCAGGATCCAGAGATGGCCAGAGCTCGCAGCCAGCTGCTCCACAGCCCTGCTCCTCTCTCCTTCCTGCAGTCGCGGTTTCCAGCCGGCCCCGGGGCTGAAGGACGGGTTGTCATCCAGACTGTGTCACTGTGCCCCGTAGGCTGCGCTTGGGTGGTGACACACGTCCCTTCTGCTCCACTTCTGTCACCCAGAGCCACCCTTTCCACACCATCCTCTAAAACAGGCTGCTGAGCCCCCCCCGTTCCGTGGAAAAGCTGGAAGGGCAGCGTCCCCTGTCCCTGCACAGGAGCTGTGTGGATTCCTCACCTGTGTGGGAATGAAACATCCACACCCCAAAAGCGTAGCCTTGCCAGCCCATGCATTGCCACCAGTTTGGATTGAGCAGAATCAGCCGTTTTGGGCTGAAGCCAGACTGGTGAATTGGGAACAAACCCTATGGAAAAGTCCTAAAATGTTCTTAAAGAAGGAGTTGCCCTGGTGTCCAGGAGTTGCCCTTGGTGTAGGTGCGTCCCTGCAGGGCAGGGCTTCTTCCCCGGCAGCTCCGCTCCGTTCTGGGCCAGAATCGGAGCGGGGCCGTGCTGGGGTCGTGCTCGGGGCCGCTCAGGGGGCGTGTGGGTCAGGCTGCTCTCAGGGATAGCCGGGCGGGAGGGCGAGGAGGCTCTGGAAGAAGCAGGAGGTGTTCCACGGGCGTGGGGCAGGCGACGCGGCCGTCAGGCAGGGCCCGTCGCGGCTCTCCTGGCGCTCCCAGGACTTTTCCATGAGGGCGGGCAGGACTGTGCCCACACCAGAGCAGCGCATCCCGTCCCACCCGAGAGCTCAGGCAGGCAGGGGCTGCGCTCCCGGCCGCGGGGCCCTGGTGCCGGAGTGCGAGGAGAGGCGAGGAGGAGCAGTAGCATGACGAACAACGAGTGCTGAGCCGATTGCTCTCTGACTGATCTGTTTCTTTTTCCCCCCAATCATCGATGCAGGTGTGAGCTACTCCAAGTCGGTTCCTCCAGCCTACCCACCACCCCAGGATCCATTAAATCAGGGACAATACATGGTGACAGATGGCATATCCCAGTCCCAGGTCTTCGAGTTCACCGAACCCAGACGCAGCCAGGCACCATTCTGGCAAAACTTCAGCAGGTTAACACCATTCAAAAAATAATACCTAGAGAGATGGAGAATTTTAACTTAAAAGAACTAAAAAAACCTTAAAAATAAAAATAAATAAAATTATATTTATAGATGGACCTTTTTTCGGAGAAGCACTGTTGCAACTAAATATATATACATATATATATGTATACACGCATTTTAAAAATAATAATATATATACATATATGTATATATATAGAAGGACCAAAAACTTTTTTTGTTGTTTTTGGGAAGTAATCTGCTACTAGATACTAGGAAGCACCAATGATTTCTAACCATGTGACCTATTTTATTTTATTTTACTCCATTGGTCGGACATGTCTTTTTTTTTATTATTTTTTTTTTTCCTGTTTTCCTTCATTTCCATCCGAGTCGTCATTGGCATCCCAGAATGCTTTCTCGCTTGTGTGACTCCGTCATGGACGTTCCTCATGGACTACATTGGTGTATATTTCCTTTGGTTTTTATTTATGGGGGGGTGTTGTTTGTTTTTTTGGAGTGCTGGGAGGTCTCTGCTCCCTCTCCCTCCCTTTCCGTCCCTCCCTGGCTGCCCCCGGAGTCCTCACCCCGGGAAGGGCCTGTCCCTGCTGTCCCTGTCCCCGTCCCCGTGCTGCATCCCCTGGTCTGACTGTGCCTGTCTGGATGTGCTCCCTGTGCTCCTGCTCCGCTGCGCAGTATTTCTCTGGCTTTAGCTGTTCTCCCGTGGGCAGGTGAACCCCAGCAGAAGGGTTAGGAAGTGAGGGATGGGTTTTCCTCGGCTCGTTTTTTTTTGCATTTTTTAAGCACTTGTCTTTTTCTCGATTCGGTGTGATTCGCTCACACTCGGAGCAAGACTGAGAAAAGAGAATCAGGGGCTTTTCTTCTTTTTTGCTTTGTTCCTGTGGGCTTCCCTTTGATTTATTTTCTTTTCAAGCTGAGACACGGCTCTGAAAAGCCCACCCCTATCTTTGTTTGCCACGCAAAGATAAAAGCTTAAAAAACCCCGTTGGCTTCATGCCTCCGCTGCCGCAAGGAAAATTGGCTCCGAGGCTCCGACAAGCGGCCACTTTTCCGTCTTCAGGAACTAAGGTCCCATCCTTTGGCCACACTCAGCCCGCACAGCAGCCCCCCCAGAACCAGGAACTGCCATTGCAGGAGCAGTGACCCCAAAAGCGAGGCCCTGGTGTCCCCGTTCCCCGTTTGGGGAGATCCCTGGAGTGTCCCCTGAGGGAAAGCCCCGAGCTGTGGAGGAGCTGAGCTGCTGTCCCTGCAGGGATCTGGGGTCACTGGTTCTGTGCCCTAAACTACTTGGCCCAGGCTCCCCATGGCTCCCCGAGCGCTCGGTGCCACCGTGACCCCCCAGCCTGGCCCTCCAGGGCTCTTTCTCTCTCTTTTTCTCCCTCTGGAGATTCACAGCTCGATTTTTAAAGACACTTCCGTACAGTTTCAGCCTTAAGTACATTTGTTTGTGAGCGCAGAAGCTTATGGTTAAGCTTGTAAAACAGACCATTGTCAGGAGGAGGATTTTTATTTTTTTCCTAGGGCAAATGAGACTGTTTAACCAGATTTAGAAGATGAACTCGAAATCTTTGCAGAGCTGTTCTGCAAGCTCCTTTGAAAATGTGGGATGAAGTGATTGACCACGGTATTTGTCATTTTCCTTGGAATCTGATACACCACATAAGCACCCCAGGACAAAGAGTGTGGAGATACATTTTTTTTTTTTTTTTTTGCCCCTAAGAAATCCAAGTGATGGGAAGAGCAGAGAGTGTAATTTCATTGTTTCCATGGAGCCTGTTTTATTTCAGGGCATATTGCAAGGGTGGCATTATTTTTATTTAAATCCAAAAATAATCCCTCTTATACGCTTGGATAATGTAGGAACCATCAATAACCAGCAAAGCCAGATGAGTGTTTTGGAGAGGAGGAGTGGCCCCTCTGTGACAGGCAGCAGCCAAACACCAGGAACCCCAAATAGGAAGCAACCCGATTTTATATCAGAAATTATTTTTATGCTCTTTTGTACCTTTGCATTTTTATGGCCAGATTTTAATATGGGATACGTAGCAAATATTATTTTGTTTCTTTAACAGAATGGGTATTTAAAGTAGTGCATGAGATGGGTTCTCGTCAGTTAACTGGAATGTTTTACTCTTTCTGAATGGCTGGAGAGAGGCAGAGAGAGAGAGAGAGAGAGAGAGAAAGAGAGAGAGATTCCAAAATGTTGTCAACATGATGAAAATTTCACTTACTCCTTTTGCCTTTTTAATTGCTTAGGGGGAAAAAAAAAAAAAAGAAAAAAAAAACCAAGCGAGTAACGAGCACGTTAGTTAAGCCTGTTCATTTACTGTTTTGTGCCTCAGAGAGTGAGAATGAGACATCCATAATTTTTATGAGAAGATGCTTCCTAAATATTCAGCACTAGGAAAAAAGAAACACCACCGCCACACCATTATTTGCATCATAAATCAAGATCTGACAAGGCCACTTGTTGGACTCGCAGCTTCTTTGTTAAGTGGGAAGCCCGGCCGGGCAGCGCCGCTCGTGCTGGCGCTGGCGCAGCGGCTGCGGGGACGGGGGGCTTGGCCCGAGGGCCTGCAAGAAAGCTCTTCCCCTGCGTAAATGGCCAAGGTGCTGCAGGAGACGGAGCGTTGGCACGGAGAAGAACCAGCCCGGGGTCCCGCTGAGCAGCTGCCGGGGCTGTCGCGGCAGCCAGCGGGGCTGCGGCGTGCGGGTGGCAGCGCCCGCGCTCACGGGGGTGACTTGGCTCAGCGTCTGACGCAGACTTTTCATTCCAGTGCCAGACAGGAGGAACCCACTTCCCATCCCATACGCAGAAATGAGAGAGTTGTAACAACCTGACACGTTTACGGCATTTCTCTGGCTGAATCTATATATATATATAAATATATAAAAAATAAAAAGGAACCCTCCTCCCTAGGTAAACGACATGCATTACCCCCTAACCTAGCCACTAGAACAGAGGATCTAAATTCAAGACTTTTCGCCTCCCCACCCTCTCCAAAAAGTCAAACAAGAACCAACCTAGGTGCATCTAACAGTTGTAAATAGAAACTACTACATAGAGAAATATATTTGGAATTTGTTTCAGTTTCTGGATGGGCACCAGCCGTCCATTGCAATGTTATTGATAGTACACTGTGGTGCTTTGGGTTTCTGGTTTTGTTCTCTTTATGCTCTGTCATCTTTTCATTGCAGCTACATTTCAGGGAACATGTATATTTAGTAGCTATTGTAAGTTCTGCATGGCATCACCAAGCTTATTTTTCCTTAAGAAGAAAAGAAGAGTCTGTAGGAGCTTAAAGGCACTATGACGACAGGGACTTGTAGCAGAGAATTTAAAAAAAAAACAAACAAAAAAAAAAAGAGGTTTTTAAAATTCTAGTTTGAAGCCAAATACTGATATTTTAGTGCTTTTGGGGTTTTAACAGTAAAAGCAAAAAAAAAAAAAAAAAAGAAAAAAAAAAGAAAAAAAGGATTTTGGTAACCCAGCTGATCCGCACTTGCCAGTTTTATTATTTTGTTTATATTGGACTGTTTGACCCTGTCAAACAAGTGTCAAAGTTGTGTGTATAAAACAAACAAAAAAAAAAGTGTTTAAAAAAGTGTTGTAAAGACACTGAGCCTTATGAAAATATTTATGGAATTAAATAAAAAGAAGTGAAAAGGCATCTGAAGGCATTTTAAATCATTTTCCTCAGAGTGGGGTCACCCTTCTCCCCAAGGCTGAGCACGAGGCGCTGGGGTGGGACACGGAGACCCTCGTGTGCCACCAGAAAATAGGATTATCATGGGAAAACCCCTGCCCTTGCTGTGCGCCCTCCCCTTGATTGAGGACAGAATCCCCTGGCAGGGCTGCTCCGAGCGGAGCGGGACCAAAGGCGGGTTTGGATGGAAATCCTCGCTGTGCCCGCGGGGGGACAGCCGGGATGGCCGGACAGACACCCCAGGAGCGCCGGTGGGAGCCTGGGGACAGGGCAGGGGGTTTCGGAGGGGAGGGGCCCGGCCCGGCCGGCTCTGCTCCCCCGGGGATGCTCGCCCGGAGCAGCCGGGTGCCACCGCCCGGGGGAGGCAGCCGAGCTGGGAGATTCTAGAGAGCCTGAAAATGCAAATACAGCCAGGGAACGGGAGCCTGGAAATGCAAATACAGCCAGGGAAAGGGAGCTTCAAAATGCAAATACAGCCAGGGAAGGGGAGCTTCAAAATGCAAATACAGCCAGGGAAGGGGAGCTTCAAAATGCAAATATAGCCAGGGAAGGGGAGCCTGAAAGTGCAAATACAGCCAGGGAAGGGGAGCCTGAAAATGCAAATACAGCCAAAGAAGGGGAGCTTCAAAATGCCAGTATAGCCAGGGAAGGGGAGCCTCAAAATGCAAATACAGCCAGGGAAAGGGAGCCTGAAAATGCAAATACAGCCAGGGAAGGGGGCCTCAAAATGCCAGTATAGCCAGGGAAGGGGCTTGGGAGCGGTGCTTAGTGTCCCGCAGGCTCGGGGGCAGCGGGGCTGTCAATAATCACACCCAAATCGCTCCTTTGTCAGCGAGCACTTGGCTCTCTTTCCTCTCCACCCCAGGGTCCCTGTCGCGGGCAGGGGTGACCAGGGCGCTGTCGCACGGCCCCCGCAGGTGAGGGAACCGCTCAGCGCAGCCCAAAGCTCCCACAGCCGAGGAGCTTCGCCCCGAGAGAGGGAGAGAGGAGAGAGGCAGAGCTGCCCAAGGCTCCAGGTTGAGCAGGCTCAGGAGCAGACCTCGAGCATCGCAGCTTCCCATTCGCCTCCTGCTTCAGCAATGCCCCCAGCCCAGCTTTTCTTCTCTTGCTTGCATTGCTTGCGGTGGCGAGGGCGCTGGGGCTGTGCCGGGGTTCACCTCCTGTTCCCTGGGGTGCACCTGGAGCGGGGCGAGCACACCCCAAAGGCGGCTCCGCACCCACCCTCGCCTCGGAGAGCCCCTCTCCTGCCGCACCGCTGTCCCTGCGGGCCGGCAGAGTTATTCACCAGCATTTTGCGGGGTTATTGGCCAGCATTTTGCAGTATTATTTGCCATCATTTTGCAGAGTTACTCGCCAGCATTTTGCAGAATTGTTCCCCAGAATTTTGCAGAGTTACTCGCCAACATTTTGCAGTTATTTGCCCACATTTTGCAGGATTGTTCCCCAGCATTTTTCAGAGTTGTTCACCAGCAGTTTGCGCTCCCCAGGGTCGCAGCAGGGAAGGACGGGGAGCGCCGGGTCCGCAGGCATCGCTCGGGTGGGCAGCGCGCCCCAAACAGCCCCGGCCGGGCAGGAACCCGGCACCCCTGGGAGCGGGGGCACCCCCAAGGCTTACCCAGCTTGAAAGGATCCCCTCCCTGCCCGCAGCCTGCTCCCAGCCCGCTTCCCCAGCCCTGGGAAGCGCCCCGGCTGGCCGGGAATGCCGCTGCTGCCCGGAGCTGACGGTCACCTTCTGTCCTCCATGTGATTTGTTCGGTTTTAGCCTTTCCAGCCACCCCAGCATCCAGCTGCTCTGAACTCTGCTTGCATAAAACAACAACCAAAACCAAAGAAACCCATTCCAAAGGCCCTTCCTTTGTGGGGAGGCCTGGGGTGTATTCCTGGGTGATGGCCCTGGGTGTGGCCGTGCCTGCAGGACAGGAATGTTGTGTAGAGCTGGGAACATCCACGGCCAGGGGGGCTCTGGCTCCTCTTGGGCTGATGTGTTTGTGACTTGGCAGGAGCGTGTGTGAAGGGCTCTGTGGGACAAAGCCATCTCTGGGCTGTCCCCGTGTGTGTCCGCGGCGTTACGGACGAGCTTTGGCTTTTTAAGGGATGAGATTTTCAGTCTGGCTGATGGTGCAGGGATTGCACAGCCCAATCCACCCCAAACAATGCATTTTCTTGTTACTCTGGAGCTGAGAAGCAGCAGCGGGCTCTGCACTAAGTGCAGCATCCCAACGCAGGTAATGCACCAGCTGTGCTGGTTTATAAAACTGGAATTGCACGTGCTGGGGAGGTGAAATGGGAATAATTGGCATTTTCAGAGCGTTTCTAAGCCCTGCCCACCGAGGGTTCCACAGTCAGCTGCCGAGGAAGGACAGGAGATGTTAAACTGCAAACACATCCCCCAAACCTGCAGGTGCAAATGGTAAAACTGCCTTTATTTGTCTGCACCTCCCACCTTTGCTACAGGAAAGAGATACAAGGGATTTCTGAAATGCTTTTAATGTTCACATCCTTTTTTCTTCCAGCTCTCTCCAGGCAAAATTCATCCTGGTGAAGATTTGCTCCTTCTCCTGTCAGAGCCGCAGTAGTTTGTCACCCCTCGGAGGTGTGACAGATCTCTGTGCTCAGCCCTTTCTGCAGGCTGGAAATGGCTCAAAAGCTTTCCCTGTTTCAGGAGCCGCTCAGGGCACATCCCCAAATTTCCCTGCAGCTGTCCCAAACCAGGGTGGCCTGTCCGAGGGACACGGAGCACTTTCCAACAGACCAGGAACAGGACAGGGAACACTGAGGAGGATTTTTTTTTCCTTCAGGAGAGTGTGTTGGAAGTGCAGCCCTCGCAGGAACACCTGGCTCATAAGGAAATTGTCAGTGCTGCAAGCGGTGCCTGCTCTGGGGTGTCCTGCGGGGTGTGACACCTCTGTGTCCCCAGATCCCAGCTGGGGGGTGGGAATGACACTTTGGGGATGGACACAGAGCTGGGGGCACATACGGGGAGTGGACACAGCTCCTGGATACACACGGGGGTGGACACAGAGCTCTGGACACACACGGGGCTGGACACACAAAACTCTGGATGCACAAAATTTTGGACACACAGAACTCTGGACACACAGAACTTGGGACACACAGAACTCTGGACACAGCCAGCCCTTTTTCTCACACACACAACTCTGGACACACAGAGCTCTGGACACACAGCTCTGGACACAACCAGCCCTTGTTCTCACACACATCTCTGCACCCACAGAACTCTCTCACACTCACTGTTTCTTGCCCTGTCACTATAAAGGCACAGACCCACAGCACACACCCAGAGCCTGCCTGGATTTTATTCCCATTTCACAGCTGGGCAGGAACAGAGGCACCTTTTTGCCAGGATCTGGGGTTTGCACAACAAACCCTGGCACTCAATTCACCCATAAATAACCTCTGAGAATCAGCTCAGGACACTCTGGGCTGCCTCCCTGGCTGGCCCGGGAAGCAGGTGGAGTTAACTTCAGAAGAGAAGTTTCATTCTCTGCTTTTCATCTGGAGAAGCAATTACAGGACCTATTGGTGTATTTGCTTCTTTTCTCAGCTCACCTTTCCAAAGGCTGTAAAGCTTTTATTCAGCGAGTGCTCCGAGGGTGTGGCTGCTCTTTCAAACCTCCGCAAGGTCACAAGAAATCAGAGAGCAGCTGGCCCTTGCCCACAGCGTGGGCTGCCCTGGCTGAAAACATTTAGGACTTGAGAAGTGCCTCGTCCTAAGGACAGCGGTCTTTAAGTCTGGTTTTACATAGGCTGGGCTGATACCCTGAGCACTCAGAAATGTGAGGGGAGCAGCAGGTTTGACCAAAGAACTCATTTACTGACAGGAGCGGAGTCACTGCTGCTGTGTCCCCGCTGCTCCCCCAGCCCGGTGAGGATGCTCTGGGCAGAGCTCTGCCGGCTGCGCTGCCCAGGCTGTTCTCAGATCAATTGGATGCTGGCTGAGCTGGACATGTGAGAGCTTTTCCTTCATCACTCACTGCTGTGCAGGGAGATTGGAGTCTGAGGAGTGTCAGCACGCCTGACAGTGGAATTGCTTTCCACCGTTTGAGCCATCACATGAAGGCCTCTGGCCTCTAAGTGCCCTTGGCCTCGGTTTAACTCCTCAGCAGCCAAACTGAGCTTTTTCCGAGCCCAAAATGAGCAGCCTGACAGCACCAAAGCTCAGGTGGCAGGGGAGTGGGTGCTTTTTACAGAGCCTGGTTTTTACAGGACCCTAAATCAGCGAAGGACAACACAAGCAAATTGCACTGATAGTGCAGTTGTGAAAAACTCTGTCACCCACTGCCTTATCTGTCCTGAATCACGTTGTTTGTGTTCTGTGATTTATTTTGGTTTATTTGTGATTTATTTTTGGCCTGGCTGGAGCCCAGCCCTGTTGTGTTGGTGTCCACGGTGCCCATGGGTGGCTGCAGAGGGCTCTGGCATTCCCAGGGGACACCCAGGTGACACAAAAGCCTGGGACAGTCCCCAAGAGCCCCCCAGTGCCACAGCAAGAGCAGCGGTGCCATCACCGGGGTGGGGCTGTGGGACAGGGGACAGGGAAGGGTTTTTTTCTCGGATCCCATCACGAGGAGCTGTCACCTCCTGCCTGACCAAAGCCTTGTCCTGCGGGCTGCTTTACAGGGCACGTGTGACCAAGGCTGTGCTTTCCTCAAAGTCTCACTCCCCCACAGATCCAGGGCAGCACGAGAGGAGTCCCTGGCCGGCCGTGCTGCTGCGGTGGTTTCACGCCATTCAGAGGAAATCCCGACTCTTTGGACCAGGAAAGGAGAGTGGCAGCAAATACCATAAATACCCGTAGCCGTGCTAGCCGTGCCCCCGCAGGGAGCGTTCCCGTGCCCCCAGGACTGAGCAGGCTCCCCCCAGCCCCACAAGCCTGGCCCTGCTGGATGTGCTCCCGGAGGCCCCTGCTGCCTGCTGGGGACAGGTGACGGTGCCACCCTGGGTTCGTATCCCGCCCGAAGCCACCCCTGGCCGGCGTTCCATGGCTGTGGCATTCACGGGCGTTCCATGGCTGTGGCATTTATGGCCGGCTGAGCAGGCAGGACGGCACCGCTGGGGAAAAGGAGACGGACGGAGAGAAGCAAGAAATGCTGGATGGCCCAAGGCCGGACATGTCCTGCTGGTGTTCCTGGTGTCCCACTGGCACTCCTGGTGTCCCAATGGTGTTTCTAGTGTCCCGCTGGCACTCCCGGTGTCCCAATGGTGTTTCTAGTGTCCCACTGGCACTCCTGGTGTCCCAATGGTGTTTCTAGTGTCCCGCTGGCACTCCTGGTGTCCCAATGGTGTTTCTAGCGTCCCGCTGGCACTCCTGGTGTCCTGCCAGCGTTCCCAGTGTCCTGCTGGCACTCCTGAGTGTCCTGCTGGCGTTCCCGGTGTCCTGCTGGCATTCCTGGTGTCCTACCAGCATTCCTGGTGTCCCACGGGCATTCCTGGTGTCCCATGGGCATTCCCGGTGCTGCCAGAGGCCCTGGCCCTGTTTCCCTGTCCGGTTGCACCATTAACAGGTTTGGTTCTGCTGCCTGACCACAGCTGGGTGGGTTCAGTGCTCATTCCCACTCCCCACACACCCCTCAGGAGTGAGGGATGCAAGCAGGGTTAACGAGGATGGCTGGCACTGAAAAAATCCAGGGATAACAGTCCTGAGAGACAGAAAACCTGCTCAGCACCGGGTTTGTCCTGACTCCGTAATTCTTTCATATAAAATCACATTGGTGACAGCCAGCCATGGACAGGGCTGAAGGCCACGCTCGTCCTGCAGCAAAGAAACAAAAGCTTGTGCTGGAAGCCAAACCTGATCCAAACTGCTGCAGAAATGCCGGTCTGAATTCCACCCCCACCCCAGGTATAATTCCCCTCCCGTTCCCAGGAGAGGGCAGCAGGGAAAGGGCACTGCCCTCAGTGCTGGGATTATTTATCCCTGCACCGAACTACCCTGAGCTGCTGCAACACCAGGGCCTGAGCACCACCAGAAATGTTGAGATGGGCTCTCTGTGTGCCAGGGGAGACAGATGGTTCCAATAAATACCCGTGGCTGAGAGTGTTGCTGTCCAAGCCTCGCTGAGGGGATCCCTCAGGTGGAACTGAGCGTGGAGAACCTGCCCAGCAGAGCCAGCAGCAGCTGTGCCCAGCTGTGCTTGGAGCGAGGAGCTCCAGGCTGAGGGGGCTGGAGAGAGCCTCAGCAACCAAGGCAGAATTGACGGCACGGAAATGCCTGTTTAGGTAAAATACATGGAATTTTTAAAGAATTGTTCCTCTTGACATGTGGCTCGAACCGAATTAAAGCTGCTCTGGAAGATGCCTGGTTTCTGTTTGACTCCCAGTGCTGCAGCTGGAAGGGACTGGGCTGGGCTGGGCTGGAAGGCTCCGGGGGTGCTGTGGCAGGGCTGTCACTCCAGGCTTGCTGGGTGAGGCTGTCAGTGGGATTTGGGGGGAGCAGGGGGAACGAGGGCTCCCAAAGCCACCACAGCCACAAAAGGGAGCAGTGCAGGGACCCCAGCGCTGCTGCAGGGGACACTGGGGACACAGCACAGGGCAAAGCCCCTTGTGCCTCGTTCCCACCTGGCTGGGTGTCCCCAAGGGCCACCCCAAGTGGGCATTTGTGACAGGACAGCCCCTCTGAGGCAGCAACAAACGTTTTTAACCACAATGTCCTGCAGGGATGGATACAGAGCTGGCCCCAGGGAGCAGCTGGGGTCACCCCAGTGTGTCCCCAGCCCCAGCTGCCTCCTGCCCCCCAGCCGTACTCTCCACCTTCTTTCCTGCTCTGCCCCCTGTCCTTCAGCCCCTCCAGCTGCTGCCCCCAGCCCCACACAGAACCCTTTTCCCACGGTTGGGAGGGAACGCTGGCCTGTCCAAATTCCCACATTTCCCTCTGAACCAGGCCTTGCCAGCCCCAAGCCCCGAGTTCCTGCAGGACACCTCAATATTCTCCCACTGAAGCTGCACTGAGCGAAATCCTCAGCAGCAGCACAGGGAGGGCCCACGGGAGCCCTTGGGGATTAATTAATTTAATCAGCCATACATCAGGATCCCATCTTGGGGCTTCTGTCCACATCCTAAACTCTGCTTTCAATTTCTCGTGCACGAAGCACCCCAGTGCTAAGTCTGGTCTCGGATTTCATTGCAGATTTCCCCTTTTTCCTTTGCCAGGCTCTGTTTAGGCTCCTCCAGACCCTGGGAAGCCACGCTGGGGATGCAGAGGGCTGGACCAGCTCTCACCTCGGGGCTTCAGGCTTCAGTCAGAGCTGAAAGAGGGGCAGGAGCAGGGATGGGTGCCCTGACTGGGCCTCTGGGGCGCTGAGAAGGGAGGAGCTGGGTCAAGGTTTGCTCTTGCTGGACACCCACAAATTCCCAGTTTTAATCATGGTGGTGTTGACTCCTCCCCCTTTATCCTCACTCCTCCAGAGTCAGCCAGGGTTTTCCTCGGGACTTTCAGGATTTCAGCCTTTCTCAGGAAATAAAGCTCCACTCCAAGCACCACAAGAATTTCAGTGCAGCTTTGCTACTCAAAACCCAACCCTCCCCTAAATGCTCCAGGAAGAACAAGGCTGCCAGGGAAGGAGGGGATCTCAAGTGCACTTTATCCAGCTAAAAATAAGTTTATTCACAAGGAAAACAAAGTCCACATCCCCCAAAGATGTGAGAGGATGACGGCAAAGAGGTGAAGCCACAACAAACCGGGGGAAGGTCCCTTTTTCCCAGACTTTGTGCTGGAACCTCGGAAGGGGCGAGGCTGTGAGGAACAGCATGTGATAAACGCCGTCCCCAGCACAGCCCCGAGCGCAGCAGAGCTCCCATTAACAGAGAGAATTAAAGAGAGGCTCCATCACATGAGCCTTCCTCACGCTCCTGCTGGTTCTTAATTCAGCCCTGAGCTGGGGGCTGCTCCTCCAGCCTGTTCTGAGCCCAAGCTGTCCCGCTCCGGCCCCGCCAGGCACGGCTAAAATTAACCACGGCCAGGCAGGGACTGCTCAGCCCAGCCACAAATTAGCAGCTCCAGTGCACGATGCTTGACATTGTCCAAAAGTCCTGAGTTCCCACTGGAAAACAACGCTGGTCTGGAGAGCGGCACTTGGCAGCAGAAGGGAGAGCCCAAAATAGATGGTGGTGCCTGCTCCGGGTACGGCGAGTGCTGGCTGAGAGGGTTAATTAGCTCGTGTTAATGAAAAGGAAACCTTGAACGCTCGCTCCTCCAGGTTCCCATCTTGCCAAGCGCTACGATAATGCACTTTGGGATGGCTGAGCCTTTCCTGAGCCCCAAACAGCTCCACAGCAGCAGCAATCCCGAGGTTCAGCGCTGGCAGCGCTTCCACCCCATCAGGGCAGGTTGTTCTCAGGAAAACCACAGATTTTCAAACCCCAGGTTTTTAAACCACAGATTTTCAAACCACAGATTTTTGAACTCCAGATTTTCAAACCCCAGATATTCAAACCACAGATTTTTAAACCACAGATTTTTAAATCTGTTCTCAGGTTTAAAACCCACAGGAACAACCATCCTTGGCCCAAGGGCCAGGATCGCCTTTTCCATGGTGCTCAGCTACAAAGACCCTTCATGCAGCCCCATTTCAGCCTCAAACTGCGCCCCAAAATCAAACTTTACATGGAGATGACCCAGACTGGTTGGAGAGTTGAAAACTGTCCAGGAAAAAACAGCTGAGAGCAGCCATGGAAGGAAAATTTAGATTTATTTCAGTGCCTGCCCAGCCACCTCTGCTTCCAGCAGAAGCGAGGGAAGACAAATCCCTTCCCAGCTCTTTTTTACTGAAGCCCATCCTCACTTACAACGGGAGCAAAAATAAAATGTTTTCTTTCAAATCAAGCAATCTGCACTTTTATTTTTCTCTTTCTAAGAGCATCGTTTTTGCTCTCGGAGGGCTCTTCTCCCCCGCGAGCAGCAGAGGTTTTGGCTTAAGGAATTCGGGCAAAAATGCTGAGGAATTGATGCCAAACACCAGCCCTTCCGAGGGGAACCTCTGAGGCCGTTCCCTTGTTTGCTGGTTTGATTTCTCCACTGTCCAGCTGTGCTCAGAAAAACACCTGGAGAACGTTCCCAGGGAAGCAGCCACGGCAGAGCAGGAGCTGGGCTGCAGCCAGAGCCTCCCGAAATCAATACCAAAAATCAACACCCCTGGAAGGGCTTTGGAGAGGAGACAACGGCTCCATTTCATTTCTCTGTCCCCGCTCTCTCCCGAGCTGTGATCTCTGACACGAGATTGATGAGGGGGTTTCTGAAAATAAAATAAAATAAAATAAAATAAAATAAAATAAAATAAAATAAAATAAAATAAAATAAAATAAAATAAAATAAAATAAAATAAGGAATTGGGCTGCTCCCTATTCCTGGGCTCTGCCTGCCCCTTATGTGTTTGTTATTAATGGGGTAGGGAAAAAAGGTTGGCCCTTTTCTTCTCCAGAGTGCTGGAAATGCAGAAATTCTGTATTTTTGATGCATCCCAAATTCAGCAGAAGAATTTGAGTTTTGCTTTCAGGCAACGTTTGCAGTATCACGATTTCCATTTATTCATGCGAGCGGCAGCCTTGTCCTCCCCGCTTCCGCTTTGTGCCGGCGGTTCATAAAAAGCAGATAAGAGAAACTGCTCTTAGTGTCTGCAGACTAATTTTGTGAAATCAATTAACACGTTAATGAATTAAAGAGTGTTGCCATTTTCACATTCCTTCTCCTTGATACTGCCAGACAGTGGGATTGGAGGGCAGAGATTTTCACGGTTTGTTCTTGCTGGGAGCTTCACTAATTATTTTCTGTCCCGGGAAATGCCACCGAGCCATGGTGAGGAGGGAAAGCACCGAGCGGGGCTCCTTCCTTGAGCTTGAAAACCATCCAGGAAAAAGGAATTCCAGATGGAGAACCAGAAACCAGAGCCCTTCTGGGTCTTGGTACCGCCTGAAACGTGGGAGCGGGGATGGTGCTGGAGAAAGGAGCAGGAGGGGAGGAAGGAGAAGGTTGGGAGGAGAGGAAAACACCTCCCAGTAAATCAGTGCCGTGGTGAAGCCTTCCCGGAGTCAGAGGGGAAAGGGAGAAGGGAGGAATTCCCAACCCAAACCCAGCTCTTCACCTGCTCAGTTTTCCAGGAGGATTCCCAGATACCCGGAACGTAATGAATGCACTCAAAATGGGATTAACGGGGGAGGGAAAGGAGCTGAGGTGCTCCTTTTCTGGGGAGGAGCCGTCAGTGTGCAGAGATTTCCTCCTCTCCACCACCCTCGTGGAAAAGGAACTCAATTTCACGTTCATCTGCTCCACAACCTTTACTGAGGAGAGGCATAAAAACAAGAGAAATAGTTCATCAAATTGAAATTTAATTCATTAAAAATGCCCTGGGAAGGGAAACGGTGTCAAATTATCCCAAACTTCCCAGCGGGCTGAAAGCAGAGCATTGATGGGGTGCCAGGCACTGGCAGGTCCTGCCCTTCATTCCCAGCAGGAAAACGGGGCAGGAATTCCTTCCCACAGCCCCGGGCACAGCGGGAGAGGAGCAGCAGCGCCTCTGGAGCCAACACCCCGCGGGGTTTGGGGTCCCCCAGCCAGCAGGGAGCAGGGACAATGTCCCCTCTGGCTCAGCAGGAGCTCACAGGCAGCCCCAGCTCTGCCAGGAAACCCCCAAAAAGGAAATCTCAACATTTCGGATCAAAATAATTTCGTTAATTAATTAGCAAATATCCCAGAGAGGAAGGCTCTGCTGGGAAGGGCCACAAAGGCCCCAGGTGTGCCAGGCACCGCTCGCTGAGGAGATAAAAAGGTGCTGGGGATTCTCTGGGAGGAGGTTGCAGGCTCAGCTCGGAGCTTTTTTCATTTTTTCTCTGTTTTTTGCCTCGCATCTGCATTTTTTGCCCTTATCTCTCAGAGGCTCCTGTGTTGGATGTGAGCCCTGTTCCCACACGGGAGACAAGGGCAGATCCCAGGCCCAAAATTAACTGCCCAGAGAAGAAATTTAAGCTCTCATCCAAACACGACAAATACGTGGATCTCACCTTGGGAGAGGTTTAGTTTCTTTATCCAACCCCAAACCGACAACGTGGTTGTGCAGCTTTTCCCTACAGATATTTCAAATTTTGCATTTTTCGCAGGTGAAATCTACCTTCAGAGGAGGATGGCTCTGCCTCTACCGCCCAAATTCCATGGGCTCCTTTTCCAGTTTCCTCCCTGCTCCAAGGAGGATGCCCCTGGATTGTCCAGGCTCAGTCCCAAACCAGCTCCGGGGCTGCTCCATCCCGGCTTTTGTTATCTCACGCTCCCTCAGGGCTCATTAAGGTCGGAATTAGACTGTCCACGGCCCTAATTAGTCCTTCAGCTCTCTGGGAAGCAGCCAGGGCTGTTCTAAGCAGCTCCTTACCCGTGGCATCCTCTCCCCGCTGGGATCTGGAGCGTGCGATCTGCGAGCCGGGCATCTCTCCCCCGCTGCTCTTAATTGTTATTAATTGCAGTGGCCGGCCTGGGAAGTGCCCGGCGAGGGGGCACTGCAGGACACGGTGGAGATGCAGCTTGGCCATGCTTTGGGAAGCTGTTTTCCCAAAGAGCTGTGGAAGAGGAGGGTTGGGGTACTCTTGGCTTCTCCTGGCTCCGTCACCGGGGCGAAGAAAGCCAAAACCCAGAGGTGCAGCCCTTGTCCTGTAGCGCTGATACTCCTGCTGTCTTCTAAAGAAAACACTGATTTTTATTTCTGAAACCAGCCTTGGAGTCAGAACTCTGTGCATTCCAGGGGACACATCCAAGGAGGCCTGGATTCTCCAGGCAGGACAGGAGATCCCTTTGCTCTGGATCTCATGGCATCTGCCCCATTTCCCCGGAAATCCCTCTTGTTTTTTCACTCACAGCTGCAGGTGGGGCACTG
The DNA here is from genome assembly GCA_013400735.1 of Pomatostomus ruficeps. Taxonomy (NCBI): domain Eukaryota; kingdom Metazoa; phylum Chordata; class Aves; order Passeriformes; family Timaliidae; genus Pomatostomus; species Pomatostomus ruficeps. The sequence goes on along the minus strand of VYZT01051461.1, from coordinate 74,616 downwards.
CCAAGTAACGCAAATTCTCTGTGTCTCTGCCTGTTAACCCCAACCTTGGCTCACGAACTCCACGGCCCTTGCAGTGACTCCCCAAGGCAGGAAGGGGTTTCAGAGCAGTGTCTGCAGGACTCGGGGAGGTCGGGTCCCAGCTGGGTGCCCGGGTTTGGGGCAGGGGCAGGGCAGGGTTTGGATGCAGCTCCCAGGGCTCCTGTTACGCAAAGGGCTCCACTCAGCACCGAAGCCAAGGCCTCCTGCAATCAGGCCAGCTCATGGCTCTAGGCTTCCCACTCGAAATGGAGTTAAAAATAGTTGGCCTTTGTTTTCTGGCGAGCTCGGGCAGCCGTGACCTTTTGTGTCTGTGGAGCCGCTCCCGTAAGGTGCCCCTTAACATTCGAGGATGCGCTGACTGCGGGAGCTGCTCCTCTGCTCTCTCTGCTCTGGCTCCTTCAGCTCTGGTATTTTCTGCAGGACCAGCCCTGCTGGGGAGCACCGAGGAGTTCAGACGGTTTGGAGCTCTCAAACCAGGCAGTCAGCGGGGAAATCCTCCCTTGCAGCCCACGCAGGTCTGGACACAGTACCCATGCTGCCCCTATGCTGCTCTGCACTCCTCAAACTGAGTTTGGCTCCCACTTTCTTCTTGGAAACTTGACTTTCCACCCTCTGCAGTGCAGAATTCCCACGCATCCTCGTGGCTCCCTGAGGTATCAGCTGAGGCTCACACTGTGTGTGGAGAATCCATGCTCAGCACATCCCCCTGCTGGGGACTTTCAGGCCTTTAAGGGGTGAGCTGCCCTGCAGAGAATATTCCTTTATGCAGGGTGGGAATATTTAAGGTTTGGCCAAAGGCTGCTGCTCTTCCCAAGGAGAGGTTCTTTGCAGGTTCTTTGCAGCACCTCAGATTTCACAAGGAAAACCCAAACTTCTGGTGGCAGCACCAAAACCGGGTGAGTTATCCCATGGAGGCAGAAGGAAAAGCCTCACACTTTGCAGGGAGCCCCTGATGGAAGACATGGACATGGACATGGACGGGAAGAAGTTGAACCAAAATCTAACAATCCGCTGTCTTTACTGTCCACAAGAAGTGAAATTCAAAATACAAAGATACAGCACAGACACCGCAGACAGCAGCAGATGCCTTAATTTTGTCACTTTATATATGTCCAAAGGCAACATTTCCTCAAAGAACCCAAGTGAGAGAAGCATTTATGAAAGCAAAAAAATGAAAAAAAAAAATGCAAGTCACCTTCAATACATCCACCTACAATTTCCCAGCAGGCTGGATCCTCCCCGAGCAGCAGGGAGCAGCGGAGACTGAGACACAGGAAAGTTTCATGCCCCAATCCAAGGCTAAAGCTGCTCCTGCTTTGAGGATGCACAAGTGAAGCTTCAGAGGCCCCTTCCAGCCTCTCAGTTACCTGGAGAGCCTCCCAGAAACTCCACCTTTTGCTGTTTCAGGATGCTGGGCTTGCCCTGTGTTCTCCTGACTTTTTTGCTCTGCCCTCATGGTCACAGCAAGAATTCTGGAATGCTCTTTGCAGGCAGTTTGTCTGCTCCTCCTGCCCTCTGGGGGAGGAGGTGTTCCCAGCATCGGAGGGAGGTGGCAGGGATGTCCTTTGGGGATGTCATAACCCAGTGTCTGGGAAATGAGGGCTGCAGCCCCACAGCCAGCATTGGAAAGGCTGCATCCCTTTCCTTTGGGGATTTTGTCACTGAGTGTCTGGGAAATGAAGGATGGAGTCCCACAGCCAGGATTGGAAATGTTGCATCCCTGGCCTTTGGGGATGTCGTAACGGAGTGCCTGGGAAATGAGGGATGCAGCCCTTCCAAACCTGGCTCTGGGGCTGCATCCCTGGCCTTGGGAGATGCTGTGGCTGAATGGCTCCAAACAGAGCCCGGAGACCTTTCAGAGGCGGATCAGAGCAGCGCGGATTTGCTTCACTCAGCGCTGGGTGTGTGAGGGATCACTCCTCCGAACACACCCCCAGCACCATATATGGGTACAGCTCATGCATATTCATTGAATTCTCCGTGTTGAGTGTGGTTATGCAAATTAGTCCATTGATCTCATTAGCATACGTGCTGCGCGGGCGCAGTATGCTCTGGTGGTGCTGAGGAAGGCTCCGAGTCTTCCTCAGGGCTCTTCTTCACCCTGCCCTTTGCACCTTTCTGTGTGAGCCGTGCCCAGCCCTTCCTGGGCTGCTTCAGCAGCTCCTGCGGTGCTTCCAACAGCTCCTGTTCCTCTTCACAAGATGCATTCTGTTTCTCTTACCTTCTCAAAATGCATTCTGTTTCTCTTTACAAGGCCAAGGCACATCCTGCTTCTTAGGTTTGGGATTAATATTTGCTGACTCTCAATAGATAACTCGTGCTTACCTGAGTTAACTCTTGATCAACGCCTTTCATAAGGAGTGCCTGGGAAATGAGGGCTGCAGCCCCACAGCCAGGATTGGAAATGTTGCATCCTTGTCTTTTGGGGATGTTGTAACCAAATGCCTGGGAAATGAGGCCTGAAATCCCACAGAGCCAGGTTTGGAGCACTGCATCCCTGTCCTGTGGAGACCAAAAGCCTGGGAAATGAGGGATGAAATCCCAGAGCCAGGTCCTGACAGAGCAGCAGAACCCCCGTGTCCCATCCAACCCCAGCAGCACCTCCAGTGTCCCCAGGTGCTCGGGGCCACTCTCAGCTCTGGGTCTGGGGTACAAAGATTTGAGGGAAGGATCCCCCCGAGCAGGGCAGTGCAGAGCTGGGATGGAGACCCCTCACCCTGAGCTGGAGCACCCGTGAGTCAAAGGAAATGGGAATGACTCGGAGAAGGATCAGGAGTGGCTGCAAATGAACTGAATTTTCTGGAAACTGTTGAGCTTCCCTGAGCCATCTTATTTGGGATCAAGTGTGCTGCAGAGCAGTTCACACACTTCTTATTGCGGGTTAAAGCCAAACAATTCTGTGTTATTAAATTATTGTTTTGAAAAATCCCCGTGTCCTGTCCTTGAATGTGATTCTGACAACAGCAGTGGTGGAAATTTATCAGCCATTTAAGATAATTCCTTTCAGAGGAACAAGGGTCATTTCAGCTTCTGAAGCAAGCGCAGGAATAATTTTCTGTGGAAGAAAACAGACACTTGATTATTTACTGTCATTGATGCAGAAAAATCTCCTCAATTGCTCCTGACGCATGTCAGGCATCAGACAGCCTGGGATGGATCTCGAGAGCAGCTCTAGCAGAACTTCTCCGAGGAAAGATCTCCAATTTTTTCCACTCTTAGGCACTGAGGAAATATAAAACCGGGCAATGTAGCCACTAGAGAAAACAAGCAGCACATAATCCGGGGAAGAGACACTCGATGATGGGAACAGAAGATGCTGAATTAATTTGGTGGTGCAGCAGCGCTGTTTTCCAGGAATCAGGGACGGCTCCAGAGATGCCCATTATCAGGACAAAGGTTAATGCACCGCAAGGAATTTGTTCATTTTTCCTTCAGCACAAAGAGCAGTCCCGGATGTGCCTGAAAGGATTTGTGGCCACCCTGACCCATGGAAGTGGCCAAGTGCTTCCCAAAAGTGTCTGGCACTGCTGCAAGGGGAGCAATGTGTGATCCCATGGGATCTCTGAGCATGGGAACTGCAGGGATCTGCCCCTCCCTGGGCTGGGATCACCCAGAACATCCCCAGCCTCTGGTTTGGGGACACCTGAGCCACCTCTGTGCCCCTCTGCTGGCAAAAACCCTCCCAGGAGGGTTCCCAGCCCCGCTGGGATGACAAAGCCTCAATAAGGGGAGAAGAGGAGAAGAAAGGAGCTCCAGTCCTCCCCCGTCATCCAAAAAAAGCTCCCAAACCTCGAAAGGAGAATTTTCACAGAGTTTCTGCTGAAGGGGAGAACAACACAGGATGGCAAGAGGAGTCACACCCAAGAAGGCAACAGGGGATGGGATTTTGGTCGGTTTTGTACGTGCTCAAAAGTGACAAAGGAGGAAAACTGCTCAGGGGTCAGTTTGGTTGGTTCTCCACCACCTGCTGTGACCAGAATCGATCACTCCCACAGGGAGAAAAAGGGGGGAAAAAAGAAAAGGGGGAAAAAAGAAGAGGAAATAAAAAGAAGGGAAAAAAGGGGGCGAAAAGGGTTCTGAATTAGTCTGAGGTGCTGAGCCTCGCCTGAAGAGTGGCCCCAGGCAGTTTCTGAGGGAAGCTGAACTCACCTCTGGGAAAAAAAATGCCTGAACAGGCACCATCCGTCCTCCTGGCAGGATTCACCCAGCGAGCTGGGCCTGGGAACAACCCAACTTGAGGGCCAGAGCAGGAAACTTCAGCAAAGCAGCCGGCAGCGCCCTCGAGGAGCTGCCCCGGTGGCTCCCTTCAGCCAGCACGCCCAGCCTGGCAGCAGGGGTGACCTCAGGAGCAAGGTGCCACCTCTGCTGTCCTGCAGGGCCCTGATTTTGTAGGGCCGTGGCTGTAGGGACTCCAGCCCGTCACTCCCTGCCCCATTAGTGAAGGGTTTGGGGTTTTTAATCAATTTTCAATGTTTAGGACAGGCACTCCCTGCCTCATTAGTGAAGGGTTTGGGGTTTTTAATCCATTTTCAATGTTTAGGAGGGGAGCAGGCAGTGAAGCAGCTGCACTGGGAAGTTCTGGGTGGATAATGTTGCATTAAAATCCGAAAAGCTCCGGCTCTGCCACGCGCCACAAACTCCACTCTCTATGAAAATGAGCACCATTAACGATTTCCTTCACCCTTGGGTGCCTTGCAGAGCAGCTGATTGCACAAAGCAGCCCTGGAAACCACCAACCTCCTGCAGCAAACGTGAATGGAGGGCTCAAAGCAGGGGAGGGGAAAAAGAAAAATCAAATCTCGTTACATCCATCCTCTGAAAGTTCTGAGGTCACTTAGCCCTACAATCCCTTCAGGTCACAGCCCGAAAGAGAAATATAAAATATAAAATTGTGCTCTTAAAATCCCTTTCTTTGCACCGAAACATTTTTGTTCTGTCCACATCCACTCTGAGATCACAGAGGTTTACTCAGCTTATCCCAATTCCTGCCTTTCCATAGGCGTGGAGTGCCTGCTGCCCTGGGAATTCTTGAGTTCTCAACACACTTTACTTCCCAGAACAGGCCATGAGGGCTTTGTGAAACTCACTCATAGGCTGGTAAATAAATTAATTTTTCTTCCTTTTATTTGTGAAACTCACTCATAGGCTGGTAAATAAATTAATTTTTCTTCCTTTTATTTGTGAAACTCACTTGTAGGCTGGTAAATAAATTTATTTTTCATCCTTTTATTTCCAAAGGCGACCGATGAACACCCAGTTTGCTGGAAGAGCTTCTTAATTCTGATGTAAAAATCTTAAACCAGTGCTGGCTGAAAGCAGCTGTTGGAATTTTGACTGCCAGGGGTCGTTTTGCAGGATAAAATCTGTGCTCCCTCCTGCTCCTCCACGGAATTCTGCGCTGCTCTAAGCGAGCAGAGAGCAACCACCCTGCTGCAAGGGGGTTTCTGCTTTACAGGGTTTGAATTGTGAGCAGAAAGTGGTGGATTTAAAATGAGAATAACCACATTCTTCCAGGAACACCTGGGTGAGGCCGTCTCCTCGTTAATTAATAATTTTCTTGGGTCACATGCTGCTTATGTGTTTATACATGATCCACTCTGCACTTTAATTAGAGCCACAGATTGAAATTTTTTTTACCATTGTCCACTTTTTTTTTTTTTTGTTAATATTTCCCTCCTAGGTGGATTAGCTTGAAATAAAACTCAGAATCATGGCAGGTGTTTGCATTTCCATCCTGGCCTCACCTTCCCTCTGGGTTTCCTGAGCAAGGTGGGGTGGCAGTGACTCCAGGTGCCACTGACAGAGGTGGCTCGGGGTGGGGGTGACAGTGACTCCAGGTGCCACTGACAGAGGTGGCTCGGGTGGGAGTGGCAGTGACTCCAGGTGGCTCAGGGTGGGGATGGCAGTGACTCCAGGTGCCACTGACAGAGGTGGCTTGGGGTGGGGGTGACAGTGACTCCAGGTGGCACTAACAGAGGTAGCTCGGGTGGGAGTGGCAGTGACTCCAGGTGGCACTGACAGAGGTGGCTCGGGGTGGGGTGGCAGTGACTCCAGGTGGCACTGACAGAGGTGGCTTTCCCGTGTCACCGCTGTCCTTTCCCAGGAGGGGTAGCCATGGTTACGGCTGCGCGGTGATGGTCAGCTCGGGTCAGGGCTGCAATTCCCCCCCTCCAAACCTTTCCCGTTCCAGCAGCACCTCCCCTGGCCTGGCTCGTTAAGGGTGATGGGTGAAGGAAATGAAGGATTTGGGGTTTTGTCCCCTTGCCCTGTGCTGCTGCATTCCCATCATCAAATTTTCCTTCCCCAAAAGCTCGGAAAACAGGGACAGACCAAGCTCTGGGCTCTGCAGAGGGGACTGGGGGCAGCAGCCAGGTCCAGCTCGGCTGCTGAGCTGGGTCCTGGCAGATCAGCACCGAGCAGGGGGCACAGCTGGATATCAACCTCCCCTTTGCACATCCCCACTCCAGAAATTCTCTGGAAAACAGGCCTGGCCAGTGAGTCACGGCCGCTGATTCTCCTCCTCAGCCGCCAAACCCAGCCATCAACCCCCGAGCTGTTGGTTCTGCTCAGAACTCACCTCACCCCCTCTTCACCAAAGGAGATTTCCTGGAAAAATCCTCCACCGCGTCCCCATGGCTTGTTCTGCAATTCCCAGCACAGAAACAGATGGTTCAGGCCAGTTCAGCCCACAGAGTTCTACCCTCTCATAAATAACATTTCCATGTCTTTTTCCAGTAGGGATTCAAGGAACCTCCTTGAGCACAGTGAACAACCCAGAGCAGCCGGGCAGCCCATAAACTCAACCCACTCTTGTGCAGGGCCACCTGCACGGGGTTTTTTTCACACAGACACAGCTGAGCCATTTCTAAACAGGTTTGGCCTAAATCTGATTTGGTCTACTGGAAGAAACTGCAGAAAAATGAAGAAGAAAGACAGACAGACAGCAGGACAGCAAGTGCAGTGCAGCTGAAGGGCTCAGGGCGCACCCTCAGCGCAGCTCCTGCAGCACCACCAGCCCGGCTCCTTCTCCAAACCCTCCCCTCAGGTGTGGAATCCAAGCTCCAATTGCCAAACTCTTCGTTTTGCACAGCTCAGAGGAGATTTTCTCTTCTAGAGCAGTGTAGAGCTGCGCCCTAAGTGCTGTTTTTTGCTGATTTTGGATCCAACACTGCAGCCTGCAACGTTCAGCACCTGAACTGAGGCAGGAGAGCGAGGATCTGGGGAGACACAGAGCCCCTGGCATTTCCAGGCTGTGAGAATGGAGCTGGAATTCCACTGGAGCCCTGAGTAAGAGCAGGAACCCCTTGAGCTGCAACAGCTCCGTTCCAAGTGGAGTTTATCCCTCAGTGGTGGAGGGAAAATCCCGGCAGTGAATGGAGATCCAGCAGTGGGGCTGAGCTGGGATCCCTGGAACAGAAATGGATATTTGGGGATAAAGTCAGTCTGATCCACACTGAAAGAGGAGGAATGGGAGCAAGTCTTCCGAGGAAAATTGTAGAGCTGAGCCCAGATAAAATATTGAGGGTCAGGATGCATTTGCAGGGATGCAAAAATAGATTCCAGAGGCTGAAATGTGTCTTTTTTCCCTGATAGGAAACTTCCTTCAACAAAATGCTGTCTGAGATTTTTGGTGGGATTTTTTCACTTCAAACAGGACTCATTTCATGCAGATATGGATATCTAAAAAGAAGATTTTCAAACTAAGGTGGACATCTAAGCTTTCTCTCCAGTGGCAAAGCTGAGTTCTAAGTCGAGAGGCACTTTCCAACCTCTAAATGTCACTTCAGCCTTTGGTACCCTCTGTTTTTAAAATGAGAACTGGGAGTGGAGTACATCAAATATCTGCCACAGCAGCTCAGAATGGCACTGAGGTCAATTAATATTTGTACACTTCCCTTTTAAATCCATTTCTGACCAGTGCTGGAGAGGACGAGGAGATGAGCAGAAATTAGAGGGCGTTTGGAGCGGTCTGAGCTCAGAATTGTGTTTATTTTCACTCGGTCAGAGAATAGAAATAGTAATGGGTGACCTAAGCCTCCCCTCAAGATTAGCCACTGCAGCAGAAAAATCTAAATATAGCCCTGAGCAAGGAAAGAGCGAGGATTACTCATAAAACTTATCTGATGAGTACCTGGTGCCTCCCAGGAAAGAATGGGGGTGGTGCAGAAAACTGGCAGCTGTTTGGGAGCTGCTCAGAGAAACTTCTGTGAGCAGAAATGAAGAGGCAAAGTCACGGAGCAAATTATGCCTTTGACGGAGATGGCATTGTTTGAATCCCTGCAAAACCGCAGCCAGGTTTTAAGGAAATGTTAATTGTGGCCAATTTCGTGGCTTCGCTCTGCAGTTTGCTCAGAAATTAAATGTCACCCTGTCCCTGGATGTGCTTTCTGAGAAATGAAGCTCTCTTGAAGTCTTTTAAATTCCTAATCTCACTGAGCTTCCATGTCGTTCCTTCAAGGGAAGGGATAATTTAATGAAATGCAATTTCTGCGTGCCGCATCAGAAATGGCCATTTCACCAACCTTCCATCCCATCAGCTTCTGTTCCACTCTGGAAACGCAGTGACCACAGGATGGTGGGGCTGGGACCCTGAGGAGGGAGCACGGTGAGCTCTTCATCCTGGATTGCAGGAGAGGAGATGGGCTCCTTCGGGGATCTGCTGGGACAATCCCACGGGATAAAGCCCTGGAGGGAAGGGGGGCCGGGCTGATATTCGAGGATCAGCTTCTCCAAGCTCAGGAGGGACACATCCCAGCAGAGGAACACACAGAGCTCCAGGCACAGCCAGAACACAAAGGCAGGGACTGGGAAAAGGAAGGAGAATCTCAGGGGGGAACATCCCAGGAACCCAGAGGAGAAGCTTGGGGGGAACATCCCAAGAACCCGGAGGAGAAGCGCAGGGGGAACAACCCAGGAACCCGGAGGAGAAGCTCGGTGGGGGGGGGAACATCCCAGGAACCTGGAGGAGAAGCTCAGGGGGAGCATCCCAGGAACCTGGAGGAGAAGCTCAGGGGGAAAACTGGAGGAGAAGCTTGGGGGGAACATCCCAGGAACCTGGAGGAGAAATGCAGGGGGGAACATCCCAGGAACCGGGAGGAGAAGCTCAGGGGGAGCATCCCAGGAACCGGGAGGAGAAGCTCAGGGGGGAACATCCCAGGAACCCGGAGGAGAAGCTCAGGGGGAACATCCCAGGAACCTGGAGAAGCTCAAGGGGGGAACACCCCAGGAACCTGGAGGGCACAAATCCATGGAACTGATAGATGTGCAGAAGTTGCATCCCTGGCTCCTGAGGGAATGGAGGATGAGGTAGCCAAGCCAGCACTCATCGTATCCAAGAGGTTGTGGCGACCCAGTGCGGTCCCCAGTGCCTGGAGAAGGGGAATAAAACCCCATTTGAGAGAGGGAAGGAGAGGAGGAGTTGGGGACTCTGGGCCAGTCAAGTGTCACCTTTGCCTGGCCAGAGCCTGGAGCAGATCCTGCTGGAAACCCTGCCCAGGCCAGAGGCCCCTTCCACCAGCCCGAGCTGCCCAAAGTCCCACCCACCCTGCTCCAGGGATGGGGCAAATATGAGCATTCCCCGTTAAAATCCCTGTTCCATTCAGAACACCCGTTGTAAACTGCCCACTTGGCTACTGGGGACATTCCTGTGTCACCCATTCAGTGTCACACGGCTCGTGATCCAGCCTGATTTGCTTAATCACTTGAAATCTAAAAAATTTCGCCAGGGGGAGGTGGTGCTGACCCTTCTGATCCTATTTAAGGGCTCAGGAAACTCTTGGACAGCTGAGTTCCCTTCCCAGTTACCCTGGCAGTGCCAGGCCCTGCCCTGCCCTGCTCCCCCATGGATTATTCTCTATATTTCATCTCTAAAACATCTCGTGCATTTTTCTAGGTGAGTCTCCACCCCGGCCCCGTTTCCTGGAGCCAGCCTGGCAGCCCCTGAAGGAAGCTGGCAGCGTCACAGCACAGCTTTATCAGTCCCTGACAGCGAAACACTTCCCTTCCAATGTGACCTGAAGTCGGTTCCCACCCCAGGCTGCTCGGGGCCTCCCTCTCCAAGTCAGTCCTGAGGTGTTTGGGGTCTGTCAGCCACCAAAATGGGGAAATTTTGCCCCTAACAAGCCAAAAGTGAGTGTAAGGCACAAACCTGACAAAAAAATCCCTGCCCAAGGGCTTATCCAGCCATGAAGGAACAGGGGAAATGTTGGGTGGTGAAGCAAAGGCGAGCTCAAATTCATCCCTAAATCTTAAATCCATCCCTAGATCCTAAATTCATCCCTAGATCCTAAATCCATCCCTAGATCCTAAATTCAGACCTAGATCCTAAATCCATCCCTAGATCTTAAATTCATCCCTAGATCCTAAATCCATCCCTCGATCTTAAATTCACCCCTAGATCTTAAATTCAGCTCTAGCTCCATGCCCAGGGCCTGTGCACACAGGGTGGGCAGTGCTTTGCTGGCAGCTCTTGGCCATGGCCACCACCACCGCATCCCCCACACGGAATTCCAGGTCCATCCCGCATCCCTGCCAGGAACAGGGCTGGAGAAGGCCCACACCAGGCTCCTGTTCCTATCCTCCCCTCTCCTCCCTCACAACTGCAGCCAAATCTCAGTGGAGACGCAGTTTTCCCCTCTGAAAGCAGCACAGACATGGGGATTTATTCCCTGGTCATTCTTCAGCTCATTTTCTCCCCTGTTAAACAGAATCCATGATCCTTGAGGGCCCAGTTCCTCAGCCCAGGCTGGCCCTGCTGCTGCTGCCCGGGCTGGGCAGGGCTGCTCTGCTGTAGAGGCACAGGGGTGGCAATGCCACACAGGTGAGGACAACTGTCATCAATAAAATCACCTGACCCCACAGGACAGGTGGGGATATTCCTGAGCTGTGATTTTATCCTGATGGCAGCAGCATCAGAGATGTGTTTTTCCCGAGGCCAGACAGCAGAGAAGGGAAGATACTGTGTTTCCTTGACTACCTTTCATCTGCCTTAAAAAATACAATTTTCCCTTATTAAATTTCTCTTATTATTCCCTTAATATTTCCCAATATTAATTGGTTATTGCAATCAAAATAACACATCCTGAGCCCTGCTAAGGACTCGTGTGTTGGTGGCCTTCCACCTTCTCTCTCTTCTCCCCACAGATTTCCTGGTTTCCTCCTCTTCCCCATGCCCCTCTCTCCACATTCTCCCTCCACGTATTGAACCAGGAAAAAATTCTGGTTTATTCACAAAAAAAGGAGGGAGAAAATATTTAACAAACAGGTGATGTGCAGGGACAGAGTTTGAATTTATAGAAATTTGATTGCTAAATTTCTGTAAAAGCAATGATTGTATTTGGGCTGGAGCTGGGCTGGCCCTGAGGGGAGCTTGGACCCTCCAGGCCTGAGCTCCTTCCCGGCCTAAAATTGCTGCTCGTTGATCATCCCACCCCAAAAACCCACCCTGCCCATCCCCACGTGTGCCTGAGCAGCCCAGGGAGCTTGGCTGGAAAACATCCCAGCACTTTAGGAGCTCTGGGAAGAATTTTTTATGATTTTGCCATTCCAGGGCTCTCACAGACGCCTGTGCCAACGGGGAAATACATCACTGGGGGCTCTGTCTGATTCCCTGTTCTCTTCCACCTCCCCAAGGTGAAGGATTCGTTTGCAGTCTCTCAATCCCCAGATCTGAACCCATCTGACAAGCCCTGCTTGACTCCTGAAATCTGGGTGCTTTTGACATGAAAATCATCAAAAGTTTAAAAGCAGAGCTGTGGAGGGACTCACCCCGAGGAGCAGAGTGTCCTCTGCCCTCCCTGGGAGCAGGGAAAGCAGGGCAGAAGCCACCAGCTCTGTCTGACACACATTGAGCTAATTCAACAATAATTTTGTCCAGATTGGAATTTAAAGTGGGTTTTGTTTGTTTGTTTTGTGTTTGTTTTTGGTTTTGCTGCTGTTTTAGATTAGTTTGAGATGGGCTTTGGGCTGCTGATCTTCTTTGGGACCCCTTTAATTGCAATTTTCTGGCTGGCAGCCTCGCTGCCAATGATCACAGAGGAAGTGATGGTCGCAGAAGGAGGAAATCCATTCCTCTGGTGAGCACAAACGTAACAGAGCCAAAAGTTTTCAGTCCTCCTCCAAACTGTGCTATACACACATTTCCTTTGTGCAGGGCAAACCATTTAACCTCTTCAGCTGTTTGTGCTCATCTCTGAAATGAGGAAGGCAGAGCTGACCCAGTTCTTATTCGAAGCCGGAGCATTTTGAAGTTGTTCAAAGGCATCACGGGAGGAGCACGCGCCGGCCCTGCCGTGGAACACGAGACAAGAGGAAAAACAGGGAATCAAGGCAAAGCTGAAATCCCTCCTGAAGCTCACAAAGGTTCACGCTCTGCCCTCGGATTCCAGGGGGAGAGGTGGCCTAGGGCAGCATGGGTTTGGGATGAGGAGGTAACCAAGCTGACAAAAAGCAGCAGCCTGTCCCTGCCTTAGAGGTTTGCACACCTGGGTAGCAGCTCTGGCCTCGGTGACAGCCAGACACAGCCCCGGGGGAGGTTTGGCTCCTCTGAAGGCTCCTCCAGGTGAGGACCTGGCTCAAGGTTTTGTTCTACTTTTTCTGTTTCCTGCTCCTGGTACAGTTGAGATTATCACACTGTGAAGCTCCTCGGAAGGGTGGTGACAAAAAGCAGCCTGAGGTACAGGGGGTGTCATTCAGCTCTTGGACATGGACAACTTTACAGGGTGCTTGGCCGCTCCATCGTGCCCAGCCTTGCTAAAAAATAAATATTTAATGGTCCCCTTCAGCTCCAGCCACACTTTCCTGCGTTTGTCTTGAACGAGGCATCACTGGTGCTGATGGAAATTCCTTTAGGGATGAGTTCATTACGGTCAGGATCTGGGTTTGACACCTTGAGCTGTGTGCACGAAACACTCTTGGAAGAGCTGGCGGGAACTGGAGGAAGCTGAGAGAGGCAACCCCAAGACCCAGATTTTAACCTGAGAGTGAAATGAAATGAAATGAAATGAAATGAAATGAATTGTTGTGTGATAAACCAAGACCCTGAAGTTCCAGGGCAAGAGCCACGCAGGTATTCCCTGTAAGCCCTGGAAAGAGGAGAGCACAGAGACTCGGGGAAGCTGCTCCTGAGGCATTGCCCAGGGGGAAAAGCCAATCCTAAGAGATGGAGTTTGGTCCTGGGCACACCAGGGGTGATTCTGGTGTTTGCCTGTAGGAATTGCAGTGCTGCCACTCGAGTCAGTCCCACACGTGCCAGCCTGGACAGGAATGCCAGCCAGGGCAAAGCTGACAGGGCTTTGCTGTTCACTTTAAACACCCCCAGGATTGAGCCCTGGCCACCCTGGTGCCACACCCTGCACCTGGCACCAACCAACCCTGCACTAACTCAACCATGGCCCTGCTGTTTCAGCTCCTCCCAACTCGGCTGCTGGGAGGGTTCCAGCTTCAGGCAGCAGGTTCAGGATGTTCCTGGCTTTTCCTGGGGTCTCTCCCAGCCTGTGGTGTGGGGATCCCTCCATTCCTGCTCCTCCCTAGCAGAGCAGAGTGAGGTGATAACAGATTTTATCTGGGGTCTGTGTTCTCCCTGCTCCCCTCCCTGCACAATCTCTCCACACTCCCTGCTCGTTTCCTAAGCAGGGATGGATCCAGGATAAAGAGATTTTTAGGGATTTTCCTAAGCTGACTTCAGGTGGTCAGAGAGGGACTCACGACCAGCCTGGGCGGGTGAGGATGACACCAACGTTTGGGACACAGGATAGAATATCCGGGGATCCTGGATACCTGGACGCCTCTCTCAGGGCTCCGAGCTGGCCAAGCTCTGCTCAGTGTGGGTCTGAATGAGAAGCAGAAAGAACCCAACCTCTTCTGGTTTCCACAACCATTTCCACATGGACATGAGCCCCAAATCTCCCCTCTGGTCTCTGCAGAGCTGACCTGGCGTTTCCCAGTGCATTTATTCCAGTGGGATTCACATTTTTAATACAGTTCATTGTTCCCCTGGTGGGATTCCCAGTATTAAAGTGTTTATTGATCCTGGGGAAAACAGCTGTCCATGGCAGAGGGAGGAAAATGAAATGCAGCATTTCTGCTGCTCATCTGCAGTTCTCCTGGAGGAATTGTGGTGTTTATTCTGTGGGCAGAGGTGTGTTCTGTGTTCATGTCCTAAATCCAAACCCAGGATCTCATTTTTTCACTCCTCTCCCACTTCCCATTATCAGTCAGCATCCTGGATAGTAAAATGTTTTATAGGATTCTCTTTTTTCCTCCGGGAGAGGAAGGCAGTGATGAGTGTCTATCCCAGATTAAAAGCTTTTCCTGTGTATCCCTGCATTTAGCTTTGTTTGGGCTTTGGGGTTTTTCCAGGATGTTCTGGCTGCCACAGGGAGTCTCACGGAGCGTGGATCACACAGCCTGGGTGCTCTGAACGCTGCCCTGGAGCCACTCGGCTCCGACCAGGGGAGTTGCTCCATCCGCTGCTGGAAGGATGTGGAATATATTTATAACCCCTCTGTGCGAGCATCTCCACCCTGTTCCCAGCAGTAAACACGGGGCACTTCACCAGCCAAAAAACAACCACGGCCAGGAGTGACCCCAAACCACACTCTTCATGGGAATTCTGCACCGGGCTGGGGTCAGGCTCTGGTGTCACCCCCGTGTCACAGTTCTGGGGAGCCTGTTTGGGGCAGCATGGGGAAGGTGCTGGGCTGAGGGGGTTCCAGAGCCCAGGTCAGGCTGCAGCCTCGGAGGATTTTCCTGCACAATCTTCACCTATCTTCAAAACCCCTTTGATGGACAGCACTTCGGGGCTGTTTCAGCCCAAATGATTTTTAAATTGTAGTGATGAAGTGAGCCAAGTACCTCAGATGACATTCCTGGGCAGCTGGAGATTTGCCTTCTTCCAGTTGGTGTCACAGCCTAATATTTATTTAAAGCCAGGCTTTACGGTGCCCGTTATTATATTTAAATATTTTCTCTCAGTCTCAGAGAAGCTGCCAACTTGTCGTGGCCAAACGTGACTCCTGCAGCCTGAAATTATTGCCTGGTCATGTGGAGCCCGTTTTTGGGGCCAGAATCAGGAGCACAGGGAGGGATTGATGCCCTGCAGAGCCAGCTAGGGCTCAGGAGCTGCTCAGGGCTAATGGGATCCTCTGTTCCAAGGCCAAAATCTGCACCAGGGGGACAGCAGTGGCTTCATCACCCCGTGGGAGCTGAGGCCAGGCCTGGCTGAGACACATGGGACACCCAGAGCTTGTCCCAGCAAGCCCCACCCAGAGAAAAGGGAAGTGAGAAATCCCAATCCCACAGTTCTGCGAAGGAGCTGGGTTATCCCAGCTCTGCCCACCTGCCTGGACAGCCTTCTGGTGGCTTGGTGCCTCTGAGCCATTGCTGATTCCAGGAATTGGTCTATAATCCATAAACAGCTCCAGGGATGGTGATCACCTGCTCTGGGGGCTACTGGGGAACCACCAGGAGACGTCTGGGGAGAGACAGTGCCAGGGGACAGGAGGAAAGAGCTCTGTGAAGGATCAGACTGCTCTCTGTGAGGGATTAAAGAGATCTCCATGAGGGATCAAACACCCTTTCATGAGGGACTAAACAAATCTCCATGAGGAATCAAACAGCTCTCTGTGAGGGATTGAAGAGATCTCCCTGAGAGATCAAATAGCTCTCTGTGTGGGATCAAACAACCTTTCCGTGAGGGATCAAACAGCCTCTCCATGAGGGATCAAACAGCCTCTCTCTGAGGGATTGCAGAGATCTCCATTAGGAATTAAAGAGATCTCCATATGGGATCAAACAGCCTCTCCATGAGGGGTTGAAGAGATCTCCATGTGGGATCAAATAGCTCTCTGTGTAGGATCACACACCCTTTCCCTGAGGGATCATGAGGGCTGTTCACACCAGGGCAGGGCCCAGGGTTGCACAGAACTCCATAAAAACCTGGGAATGTGCTGTTCCGAGGTGTCCATCACTGCACGTTTGGCTCAGGGAGCAAAGGCACCAACAAAGGCAGAGCGCTGGGTTTGATCCTGAGCTCAGCCACTGCAGGAATTCCTTTGTTTCTGTGTCTCCACAAGAATGGCTCTGTGTGTGTCATCGGGAGAATATCTGCTTTATTTATTTCCCATCTTTTCATCCCCGCTCTCCGTTTTTATGGATCTATTGGCACAGGAGCTGGATGCTTCAGCAAATGAGGTTAACCTCTGACCATGAATTACTGCTCCCTCAGGAGGAAGTGGTCGTAAAAAAGGAAACAGCCCCAGCTCCAGCGGAGAGCAGCACGGGCCGGGAGAGCAAGGGCTGCACAAATTACAAAACCACCAGCCCCTGGAAGCCTCACCCGGGCTGGCCATGCACATAACAAAGTGTGACACAACCACACACACAGCCGGGCTCAGCCTGGCCAGAACAACCATTCAGATGCCAAGAAAAATAAGCAGCTTTCCCATTTTCCCTGGAGTTTCCTGTACGATGGCTCTCGGGGCCTCTGTCACGTCAGGGACAGCGCGTGGCCAAGGACCTCGGGCAGCTGAGGAGAGAAATGATCTGATCATCTGCTTTAGCACTGCACACGAGCAGAGGGCAATGCAGCCCTGGGCACCAGTGGCCAGGGTGAAACCTGAGGGGTTTTTCACTCTGCTCAGGGTCAGGTGCACTGCCAGATGCCCATCGTGATTTCCATGTCGGAATTGTGGGCTCACCCCACAGCCCGTGAGGTTCCCCCAGGGCAGGGAAGCGTTCCGTGGACATTTAAATGAGATCCCTGCTCTCCCTCCTTTCCCTGTCTCGTTTTTGTGTCTGGTGCGGGTGGAGGAGTGACATCAGCGCTGCTGGGAGATTGAAGCAGTAAATAATTCTCTATCACCACAGCACTGCAAAACATTGCAAAACCTCTGCAGCTGCTGCGCAGGCCAACACTTGTAACGAGCTGCTGCCAAACTGGATGGCAAAAGCAAATATGAGCAGCTGACCCTGGGATATTCCCCCGGTCATCCAGAGGCTTTGCTGGCTTGATTCGAGGAGGAGGAGGACAAAGAACAGTCCAATCCTACAGAACTGAGCTGATACCAGAGCTGCAAGGATGCCATGACATCACTTGTCAAATTCTGAAATTCAGCCTGGGTTTCCAGGGCAAGGGGAAGGGACTGGAAGGATGCTATTAATTTGTTAAGGATGATATTAATTAGTTAAGGATGATGTTATTTTGTTAAGGATGGTATTATTTTGCTAAGGATGCCATTATTTTATTACATGATTTTCTCTCAGCAGTTGTGTGACCAGCAGGGATGTGATCAATGCCACACCTCCAGTGCTGGGCAGCTCTGGGTCCCTCAGTTCAGGAGTGACCCTGAGGGGCTGGAGCATGTCCAGGGCAGGGACCGGAGCTGGGGAGGGGCTGGAGAATCCTGAGGGAGCTGGGAAAGGGGCTCAGCCTGGAGCAAAGGAGGCTCAGGGGGCCCTTCTGGCTCTGCACAACTCCCTGACAGGAGGGGGCAGCCGGGGGGGGGGTCGGGCTCTGCTCCCAGGAACAGGGACAGGAGCACAGGGAACGGACACAGATGGTTCCAGAAGAGGCTCAGGTTGGATGTTGGGAAAATTCCTCCTGGAAAGGGCTGCCCAGCCTGGCACAGCTGCCCAGGGCAGCGCTGGAGTGCCCATCCCTGGAGGGATTTGATTTAAAGCCCTGTGGATGTGGCACCTGGGGACACGGGGCAGTGGTGGCCCTGGCAGTGCTGGGGGATGTTGGACTCCGTGGTCTCTGAGGGCTTTTCCAACCACAAAACTCCAAGGAATCTCTGACTCTGGGATTCTCCAGCCATGTAGCTCTAGCACTAATTCACTGTTCACGGAACAAACAGAAACACCCTTCTAGGAGAGTGCTCAGTGTTTTAACACGGGCTAAGAACTCCAGTCCACAATCTAGGATCACACTCCAGCAGCCCACGACAGACAACTCCTCTGTCACTCAGTTCTATGGCACAGACACGGGCAGCAGCACAGCCTCGGGTTGTGCCAAGCTGCACTAATAGAAAGCACAGAAAATGCTTATATTTTTTTAAACAATTTCTATAAAACGGTGTTAGATTTCTGCAGCACCTCGATGCTTTCATGCCTATTAAATTTGAATACAGTAGATAAAATTGGCAGGAATTACCTCGTGAAATGCTCTGCTATGGCTCTGCATCGGTCTCCACCTGCCAGATTCTGCTGCCTTGGTGCACTTTGAGGAGTCCCTCACTGCTGAGAAGGTGGTGGGAGCACTCAGGGTGTCTGACAGAGCAGCAAACCCAGCCCAGGCGGGGAACGGAGCTGTGCCAAATCGCTCCCCCACAATTGCACACCTCCAAAAATTACCTGTCTCCCGGGAGAGGAGACACGTGGCAGCTCTCAGATCCTGCACTTTGCCTTTTCCACACGAATTCCCATCACCTGCATCGAGGAGAGGGCAGGGATGGCGCTGTCAGAGGCGCAGGTGTGACAGGAGCAGTCACATCGTCCCGCGGAGGCTCTGGCAGTGCCAGCATTTCCAAATCCTGGCTCCAGCAGGTGCCAACGGGAACCTTTCCGGGAGGAAAGACTCAAAGGACAGCCGGTTTCCTTCATGCTCTGGGATAACGCTGGGGAGGAAGAGGCAGATCTTGGCCCGGGAACAGCCCCACAACCGCCGGGTGCTGCAGGAATCTCCGGTGCCTCCTCACCCAGGGCTGCCCCAAAAGCAGCCCCCGGTTCAGTCCCTCTGCAGGCTAAGCGTGTCCCCGGGGGATCCCCCCTGCACAGGGACAGTTTGGGGACCGCGAGCAGCCCAGGGAGGTTTGCCCCTCCAAAAGTCACCCCTGGTCCCGCCGGGATGGTGCACGGGAGCAGCGCGGCATAGAGTAAGGGTGACACACTGCGTGGACACGGAGAAGTGCAAGTCCTCCCCTCTTTCCCAGCTTTTTTCAAAGGTTTTGTCCTTTTTTTTTTTTTTTTT
>VYZT01051461.1:40481-55535 GCA_013400735.1 Pomatostomus ruficeps | reverse complement strand
TTTTTTTTTTTTTTTTGAGACAAAGCCAGAGCAGTCCCAGCGGAGATCTCCTTTGGGGCCCTCCTGAAAAAAGGCTGAGGCTGCACTTTCACACCGAGCACTCCCAGCCTGGACGAAGCCAGAGCAAGAGGTGATAAATCTGAGGGTGTCCCTGGGCTCTGGAGAAGAAGAGAAAGTTTTCTGTGATCTCCTAATTGCTGCCACAAAGCTCAGAGTAACGAGAGGCACCCAGCAGCAGAGCAAATGCGCCTTTAGCTGCAGAAAATCCCTCCAGCAGCCAGCGTGGGCTCAGCGCTGCCCGGGGAAACGCAGCAAGCCCGGCTTGAGGAGTCAAAGCTTGGAGAAAAAAGATGAAGCAGCAGTTTCGTGGTGTGGTTGCATTTTTAAAACAGGCTGGTAATGCATCCTTGCTTATCTGAAGGAAGGACAACCTCACACTGAGCTCAGAGGGCTGATCTCACCCTCCCTGCCACACACGGCAGCACGGAGACTGAGACAAATGCACGGCCAAGGGGATGATAAAAGAGGGAGCAGAGTTGAGAAATGCACAAGCCGACCTCAAAGCCCACCTTGCTGGTGTTTAAATCCTCCTTTTCCCACTGAAAGCCCTTGCTATTCCCTCCTCCATCATTTAAATCCCTGCAGCGTTTTCATCCTTCCTGATGCCCAGAAGATAAAGGACCTTGTGGCAGTGTACAGAAGAGCCTTGTGGCATTGTTCGGGGTACCAAGGCTTGTAAAAAATCACAGTTTGTTCTTCAAATGCTGCTAACCAGGCTGGGAGATGGCAGGAGCCTGGCCTGCAGCGAACACAGAGTTTGGGGCTTTAAAAAAGAGGAGCAGCATTTTATTTTTCACCCTGTTTGTTCTTTAATTGCTGCTACCCAGGCTGGGAGATGGCAGGAGCCTGGCCTGCAGCGAACACAGAGTTTGGGGCTTTAAAAAAAAGGAGCAGCATTTTTTATTTTTTTCTTACCTGTGAGCTTCACCTGTTACTGAACATCGTGGGCAGGAGTAGGCAGGATTCCCTGCCCTGGGACACAGGTTTTCCTGGGCTGCAGCCCCAGCTGAGCTTGCCAGGACCAGCTGGGCTCACCCCATGCCGGGCGAGGCTGCAGTGACACCCCCCTCCTTTGAACCCCACATTCCCACCTCGCCAGCAAACCTGGGATCCTCCAGGCTGAGACTCCGTGTTCGGGGTAACCTCAGCGCTCCATGGCTGTGGTGCTGCAGTTCTGGAGCACAGCTCTTGTGGGAGCGTGGATAAATCCTTAATCCAGGCGAGGAACAGGCCAGGGAGCGAGCGGCTTTCCCAGGAACACCCCGGTGAGTTTAGGGAGGAGCAGCTGGAATCCCAGCGCTGAATCAGAACGTCCTGGGAGTGAGGTGGTTCCTCCATCCCACCTCTGACATCCCACTGAGCTTGAGACTGCCGAGGGGGAAATGAGAGAGGGAAAAGCACCAAAGAGGAAGAATTACCCCACTTTATTTACGGGCCGAGCAGCAGAAGGCAGTGGCTGAGAATGGTGAGGTCTCGCCAGCTTTTTCCTTGGGAAGAGCATCCAGGAAATGTGTGCTTTGTGTCTGGGATTCGTGGACAGGGTGAGCTGGGACAAGGGCCTGAGCAGGCTCCCTGGGCGGGCTGGTGGCTCCTGGGGACAAAGGAGGGGCTGTTGTCTCCAGAGCTGCTCCCCCGCGCTATTCCTGGCCCGGCACTGCCTCGCTGGGTGACCCTGCTGAGAAAGGCTCTCACATCAGCTCTGCCCGCCTGCAAAAGCCATCCTGGGCTCCAAGATTGGATTCTATTCAAGGCATGGATGGTGAACAAATATGAAATACGAAATACAAAATACGAAATACAAAATACAAAATATGAAATACGAAATACAAAATACTTCTGCCTTCCCTCAGCACCAGCCCCGGGGGTGAGCAGGAATGGCCAGATAAATGCGTCCTGCTGTCCTCCTGTGAGCTCTCCCTGCAATTCCTTCCCTAATTTTCCAATTGACTGTGCCAATGTCTTGGTTTTGCGGTGCCCTAGGGCAGCACCAAGTCCTTCCAGCCTAGACATAGGTGCTGGTTTTCTCAAAGCACTTCCAGTTTCTCTTCAGGGCTGTTCACAGCTGCTCTTTCCAGTGACACCTCCACCCCAGGCTGGGAGGGGGACAGAGGAGGCTGGAAAAGGTGGTGGAGCCAGGACACGTTTGGGATTTCTGCTCTGAGGTTCCAGCCTGGTTCCTGGCTGCAGCTGCTGACCATGCAAGGACAACCCTCGCAGCTCAGAATTTCTGTTCCACGTGGGACACAGCCACCTTTGGGAACAAAACTGCATCCTAAGCAGATTCCCTCTGTCACTTCACCAATTCCAGCCTGTCCTGTGAAGGAGTTTTAGAATCTAGTTTATTCATTGCTGGTTCTGTTCCTCGCGTAGGTTCGGAGCCAAACCTCATTAAGGGCAGCGGGAATCTCCCCATTCCCTCTGTTCCCTGCCCTGGCTGCAGTCCAAGCTCTCATTCAGCCCCTCTTGGGAGGACAATGCCGGGCACTGATGGCAGCTCCACTATCAGGGCCTTTGTGCCACCAAACCTCCAGCACAATGTCCACTTGTCCTCAGCCACTGCTTCCTTTCACATTTTGAAGAGAAACAAGCCCATGGAAGAAACATTTCTTTTGGCCCTGTGCTGGCTGAGGGCTCATCTGCAGACATTTGAGTCTGGGGAGACAGAGCCTCTTTGACTCTGCCCATCCTCTCAGCGCACCCGCCTGCTATTTCTGCCTGCCAGGCTCGGCTGCTCTGAGTCACGGAGCTCGGGCGGGTTTACTCTGGAGCCAGGGATGGTCCCGGTGCTTGCCCTATGGAGACGAGGAGCGGTGACCTGTGGAATGTGACAGAGCCGTGGCAGCACAGGGAGAGCAGGGCTGGGCATTTCCTTGTGGCACCTGCAGCGGGGAGAAAAATCAGTGCCCTGATTGATGACATCCCTGGAAGGGCTGAACAGCTCTGCTGGATGGGGACAGGGACAGGGACGGGGACGGGGACTGGGACCGGGACTGGGACTGGGACTGGGACTGGGACTGGGACCAGGACTGGGACTGGGACTGGGACCGGGACTGGGACTGGGACTGGGACGTGTGGGGCTGAGCCGGCCTCTCCCACTGGCCTTGCAGGGAGAACACCTGACCCTACTCTGTGGTTCCTGCAGCCTTCAGGGGCTGAGGAGACAGCCAGAAAAGCTGATCCAAACCTCATTAGGAGGGCAGGAGGGGTGCAGCGTTTACAACATCGGCTTTGAAACCCCTTCAGAATAAACCTCAGTACGTGGTAAGAGCTGGGAGATAAGAGCTGAGTGATAAGAGCTGAGTGACAAGAGCTGAGTGATAACCTGGTGCCACTCTGGTGCCACATTAAACATTCCCAGCACGGCACTGCAGCCTTGTGCTGCTGGCTGAATCACCCCCAGCACCTCTGGGCTTGGCGTGGATGGAGTTGGATCGATGCAAACCACTCATGGTTTTCCTGCCTTGCCCCTGTCAAGGCCTATCTGTGCTTTTCCTTCTTCCAGGGAAACCCCTCCCTGCACTCCCATATTTGAGTTGGTCCTTGCTGGGATGGTGCCGTGGAGACGTGAGCAGGACCTTTTCATGGGAAGGGAATGTCAGGACACAAACCACGCTGCTCTTTCTCCCTCTGAGAAGGAAAATTCTCCCTCTGGTAGAAAAATCCTGCTTGATCTCACAGAGACAGAAAGAGGGAGGAGGGAATTAGGATCCCAACTCAAATAAATAAAACCAGCATTCCTGGTCGCTGGCTGGAACCCATTTGTTCTCACACTTTGAAGCTCATGCCCTGGCAAAGGAAAACCCTGCACACGAAATCTGCCTCTGACTGGGGAAGGTCAGGGCGGGGAGAGGGTCTGGGTGAAGGTACCTCAGAGGGCTGGAGGATTTTCCTCACCTGGAATGCTGTGTGGGGATGGAAGCTGGCACAGGGATTTCTTCCCCATTGGTGGAGATCTTTGTGTTGCTGCCACAGACCCTGGCAGAACAAGGCAGCGATCAAACCCGGAGCCTGTCTCCCTTTGTGGACGGCGATTTATTGTCCTGCCACTGCTCTGGTTTTGTTCTCTTGGCTCTGGATCCCGGCTGCTGCTCCAAACCCGTTAATTCCCCCTAAAGCTGGCGGGCCCAAGGCCTAGGTTATATTTATAGGCTGCAAGGATCTCCCCAGGCAGACTCAGAAAGAACAAAAAGCTGCAAGGAGATGCTCCAAAACCACCCCAGAGAGGAAACTCAGAGGTGGAACCTCCCCCATTCCCCCACGCTGGATTTTACAGGAACGCCACAGCCCTGTGACAGGAGGTGAGTGCTCTTTATCCTTTAATTTCTCACGTTCCCAGCACAAGGAGGAAATGTCCTGCTGGCCTCTGCTGCCTGAACAGGCGTTTGAGGAGCTTTTCAGTCAGGCTGAGGGAGGGAGGAGCAGCAAGACAGGCTGGGACTGGGGCTGGATGGCCACGGATGCAGCAGGGACAAACCTCAGCTGGGCATGGATGTCAGGCAGGGATGGATAAAAGGTGACACCAGAGGAAAACTCCTCATTCTTGACAGTTTTTATACAAAAATAAAATTTCTTGCAGTATATTGCTTTACCTATATTTTGTTGTTGGTAGAAGTGACTGGCAGGCCTCTTCCAGCTTTGCTTTCTGGCTTTGAATGGTCATTAAAGCCTCTTTTTTTGTTGTTTTCCCTTTCTGTGTGGAGCAGAAAGTTGCAGGAGGCTCTGTCAGTGGCTGTGAGTGCTTCCTGCCCTTCCCTGTGGCGCTGCCATCCCACAGAGGACACCGGAGCGTGCCCACGGCTCTGCTGCTCCCACACCTCCCCGATCCCATGGCCCGAGAGCTGCTCTGTGCCTGAACAAAGCCGGCCAGGAAATGTTTTTCCCAGCTAGAGAAACATTTTGTTCCCATTCTGTGCTTGAGCCAAATGGGGTTTTCTTGAGGCCTTTTTTTTTTTCCTTTTTCTAAACAAAGGAATAAGTAAGCAAACATGTCTGCAAGGAGCTGATTGAAACAGCCAAAGCACAGCCAGCGGACTTATTGAGGATTTTGGCAAAAATACAGTTTTTCTGACCCAAATCAGGCTCACGAGTTGAAACCAGGCCTTGCACACACGGGGCATCACCAAGCTGCGGGCAGGGCTGGGCTGGCGCTTTCCTTCCCTGGGAAGTCCATCCCCAGCAGAAGTCACTCCGAGCAGAGCACTCCCACGGACGGGTTCTGTTTTTATAACGTTGCCAATTTCCAGGGAAAACTATTTTTATCTGGAAGCTCCCCGCCCTGTTTGCCCACAGACTGACAATGTTAATTTGGATTTCCATCCCCGGGGGACAGAGGGATGTGTGCATGTGGGAGTCAGCCCCGGGATGGTGGGAGAGGCACACCCAGCCCTGCAGCTCTCCTCGGGACTCAGGCAGGGATGTGGCACCGGGGGGACAATGTGCCCTGGGGACTGGTGGCTTTGCCTCTCTTGGTGGCTCAGGGAGCATCTCCCGTGTGTGGCAGCACCTGGCACATCCTGGAGGTCAGCGATGCCTCCGGACAGCCTGAACCTCACACCGGGAACGGCTGAGGGCAGGGCAGGGGCACAGCTCTGTCCCAGAACAGCCAGGCACCTCTGCAGTGCCATCCCTTCTGCCACCTCCTCCGCCAGGGGCTGGGATGTGCAGGACATGGGACACTGTCCCTCCAGGAGGGGATGAGGATGTGGGTACAGCCATAAGGACAATCTGGGGTAGTCCCAGCCCCCTGGCCCTAAAATCAGTCACCACCCTGGGTCACAGGCACTGGAACTCAAATCACCAACATGAAAAAATTGTTTTCAATTCCTTGTTATTTTCTCCTTGCTGCTCTTTCCGCAGGCAAAGCCCAGCTCTGGGAGGCCCCACCAGCTCAGCCGTGGCTGGGGGGGTTCCAGCTCTCCCCAGCTGCTTTGGAGCCCCTCTGGAGAACAACTCCACCCTGCAGAATGGAACCTGCTGGGATTTACCCACCTAAAAGTCAGGATCAGGGGCTAAACTCTTCCCTCTGCTGCCGAGGGAGGCGAGCAGGCACCTGCAGAGAGTCTGTGGGCTGAGTCAGGAGAGCCTGGCACGGCCGTCCCTGAGCGGGGCAGCCCGGGAACCAGCCCAGGCCTGAGCACCTCCCCTCGGAGCAGACATATTTCACCCTCCAGGCTGAAACCAGCCCGGGGGCAACCCCAGAGCCTGGTTCCCTCTGTGCCCTCCCCAGGCACGGCTCAGGATGACCCCCAGCAGCAGAGCAGCGAGGGGAAGGGAAGGGTTCCCAGCCCTGAAGCTGCTCCCTGCCCAGCTGACAGACGGGATGAAGGTGACACAGGGAATCCTGTGCCAGGCCAGTGCCAGAGAGGCGGGAGATACCCCAAAGGGTGGCCGGGCATGGCCTGGGGTCGATCAGGTCTCACTGCCTCCCCTGCCTCACACGGAGCACATTCCACATCCCGGTGTTCCAGCCAAATTCCTGCACTTGCTGCTCTCCATCCCACCTGTCTGCGACACAGACCCAGCTGCCCAATCCCTCACGGTGGGATTATTTTTATTTATTTATTTATTTATTTATTTAATTGTGGTCACGCTGCCACCTCCGGGTGCCTCTGCGGAGCTCCCAGCGCCTCGTTAGGGAGGGAAATTTCCTTTCCCAGCCCTGCTCCAGCTGCCCTGAGCGTGGCGAGGCTGAGATTTGTTAATGTTGGCGAAGAGCTCTGTGTTCCTCATGTGGAATTTCTGTCATGGAGAAATGAGCTGGGTATCAGAGAGGTTCCAGCCCAGGTAGCAAATGGCTTTTCCCATCTGGAAAAGCTCCTTTTTGCCTTTGGAAAAGCTCTCACAGGCACAGGAAGGTGCCCAGCAACAAACTCTGCCCTTCTTATTGAGGCCATTTTGCCAATTTAAGGGCCAAAATAAAGCATTGTAAGCTCAGGACTGGTTGACCAGGTTCTAACGCTGAATTCCTTGTGAAGCCACGCACCAGAGGCATTTAATCTCAATTAAAAGATCAATTACATTTATCAGCAGATAAAAGATTATCTGGGGCATTGCACAAATACAACACAATTTATGGCCAGCTGGTAAGTAACCTCTAATGAATTTTTAAACACTTCCCCATAAATTACAAATAAACTACAGCCCTATAATTATGTTAGAGTTTTGATTCTCCAGTTAAGTTCCTGTGAGATTGGTCTTTACTATTATCCCTAATTATTTAGGATTTCATTGCTGTAACCCAGATCTGGGGGAAGTTGCAACGCTCTAAAAATTAATTTTAGGCATAGAAAATGCATTTGTCATCTTGAGAATGATCTGGGCATTTATATGAAGATCATGTCAGGAAGGAAAAATTCTTGATTTAACACCGTGTGTGAAAAATGAGGCTTCTTGTTCACAAACCTGGAAATATCTGAGCTCTGGGTTCAATTTCCCATTGAATTTGGGATATTTCTGCACCAGGGAGCAACTCTGATCTTCTGCAGTGCCCATTTTCCTTTGGATTTGTAAAAACTGGACCCACGTCTCCCCTTGCTCCAGTGCACGGCAGTGCAGAACTCAGACCCATTATGGGCATTAAAGATTTGGATTTTGGACTAAACTGAGTTGTGAAAACCTCATCAGGCCCTGAGCACAGCTCAGTGTCACTAAACCCTGATCTCCATCCACTAAAAGTCTTCTCTTCTCTTCTTTTGCAAACAAACTGAGTTTTTGTTCCTACAAAAACTGCAAACCAACCCCATCCCTGAGCCACGGGGAGTGACAGTGCTTCCCTGGGAGGCTCTGAAGGTCCTCTGACCCCGCTGTCCCCCGTGTCTCACCTGCTGGGATTGGATTTGTTGGGATTATTTGGGCTATTGGGATCATTGTCATTATTTGGATTATTTGGGTTATTGGGATTATTTGGATTATTGGGATTATTGGGAAGGACAGTCTGTGGGGGCAGCTTCTACCACCCTCTCATTATCAGCGTTTTTTACATTAAAAGCCACATATCTGATACGTGCAGCAGAATGGCTCCCTCCTGTCACCTCAGTGCTGGCTGCACCTCCGGAAGTGTCCCTTACATGCTCTGGGACATCTGAGACACCTCTGTCCCCAGTTTGGGACCTCACAGCTGAGGCTGCGCTGGCCCAGGGGGCACCTGAGGCAGAACTGGGTGGGAATTGCAGGGTGGAGGGAAAAGGGGGCACCCGCAGGGCTGGATCCCGTCCCTGCACAGATCCTGCCTGGCAGAGATGGGCCAGGAGCCTCGGTCTATAATTATGTTAGAGTTTGGATTCTCCAGTTAAATTCTTATGAGATTCGTCTTTACGATTATCCCTAATTATTTAGGATTTCATTGCTGTAACCCAGATCTGGGGGAAGTTGCAACGCTCTAAAAATTAATTTTAGGCATAGGAAATGCACACTGTCCACAGCCGAGAGCCTGGAGAAAATGCCCGGGTGAGAAACCCGTGAGGGAGCGGGGTGGCAGCACAAATCCCACCAGCACAGGGCTCCCCTGAAATACCCGATCCCAACAGGGATTCTTTCTGTGCCCGAGAGCCAGGGGAGCAGCGGGGCAGGGAGGACGCGGTGGCATCCAAAGAGAGACCCCAAAGTGCAGAATAACAGGAAAAGGGGGGCACAGAGAGCGGCTCCTGCACCTGTTCCTCGGGCGGTGACCTCTGTGTCCCCTGCCCAGCGTCCCGCAGCCCCGCAGCCCCGGGAGATGCCGCCAGCACCGGGGGAAGGTGATGCCACCTGATGCTCCCGGCGCTTCCCGGCTTTCCAGGCAAACACAGCGGGAATTCGCTTCTCTGCCCCATCTCCGGCAGCAGCAACAGGAAACTCAGGAGCTCAGCGAGATGACAGCGAGGGAGAGAGAGAGAGCGAGAGAGAGCGAAGTCCCCTTGCCTCGGCTGGTGACGTCTCTCCTTCCTCCTTTTTTCTTTTTTTTTTTTTTTTTTCTTTCCTGTCCCTATAAAGAATCTCGGGCTCGCATCAAACTTCCCTGCGAAGGCACAGCCGAGGCGGAGGGAGGGGTGCGGGGAGAGGCAGAGAGCGGAGCCAGGCGGGCTCCGGCCATGCCCCAGCCCCGCTGCCCGCCCGCTGCCCGCCCCGGGCGCTGCGCGGTGCCCCCGGGCAGGTAGAGCCAGGTGGGAACCGGGGCTCCTCCCGTCCGGGAATTCCCAGATTTGTCCTCCCTGCCCATCCCTGCGGCACCTGCGCCTCCCTGGAGACAGGCAGCCCGGGGGAGCCTCTGCTCCCCGAACCCCAAGGGGAGGAAACTTTTTGCCAAACTTTTCCCGGTGGTTTTGCTTTGCTTTTGAAGCCCTCGAGTGACTCCGCACCAGCCGGGGAGGCTCCAAACTCTGCTCAGACACCGCGGGGACTGGAGAGCCGGGGGGAAAGGAGGAATTAAGGTGACTGCGGGAAGGGAGTGAAGGAAAAACTGAAGCAAGGACGGCAAACCCACCCCGCAGCCCCGGGACGGAGCCGTGAATGGGAAGAAGGATTTGACTGCAATCAACAAGTGGCAGCTCCCGCACGCCGCGTCCTTCCCGTCCCTCCCCGCCCCGGCTTTCCCGGACTCCTCGCCGCGGAGGAGAACTCGCCCGGCGGACTCGGCTGGCCCGGACCCACCCGGGAGCGGCCCCGGGATGCTGCCCCGGGCCAGCGCCCTCCTGGCCGTCTGCGCCCTTCAGGGGCTGCTGCTGCTGCACGGTAAGAGCCGCCCGTGTCCCTGTCCCTGCCCCCCGTCCCTCGGGAGAGCGCTCCGGGATGCTTTTTGCGCTTTTTTTGCCGCTTTTTGTGCTCCTCCGCCGGCCCGGTGAGGTGTCAGCCACCTGGGAGCCGCGGTGGCACCACCCGGACCCAGGCGATGCCTCAGGTGTCACACCCCCGTTAAATCTGATCTTTGGAAATAAAGGTAAAAAACCTGCACCTCCCTGAAGGTGTCGCAGGAACGGTCAGATTTTAACGGGTGTTCCCCCTCGAGGTTTGGCCGCTCGGTTAAAAATAGCACGTTGTGAGTGTTCACTAATTTGTGGCTTTTTCCCCTCGATGTGGGAGGGTTTCTGGTTGTGTTTGATCGCTCGGGGCAGAGCTGAGGCTTGAAAAGGAGGAGCTGTCTGGGAGTGCCGGGGCTGTGCCGCTGTCCCGGGGCTCCCGCTGGAGCTGTGGGCGCAGACGTCACGGGCAAACCCCGATTCTCGCTGATATTCCAGCTCTGATTCTTTGATATTTCAATTTTTATTCACGTGGTGCTTCTTCGCTGCCTTCCCCTTCTCAGCCCAGGTGCCAGGTTCGATTGCTGCTCTCCAAAACTCATTTTCCTCCGCAGCAAACTCCCCGTCCCCCTGGATTTATTCCCAATTTTCGCTGCTATCAGAACAGCCGAGAGGCAGGTTAATGAGATTTGGGAGAGCTTTTCCATCTGCCATATGACTTTTCATTATCTCATTAAGCATGAGGATTTGCTGGATTACTGAGCTATTCACTCATGACGCCGCAAATTGTGTAAGGGAGAAGGGCTCTTGTTTGTTGGGGAATTCCTTCTGACAGAAAGGAGTTTTTATTTAATTTATTTTTTTGAGTAGTGGATGTATTGCAAAGCACGAGGCTGTTGTTCTTCAGCATATTGCAATCTTTTCATAGTTAAGAGCTTCTGGAAACGCTCTGGAGCATCACTGTCCTTGATTTTCTTGGATTTATTCAGGGATTCGATGTGTTCCTGCTGCAGAAAGGCACTGACTGGCAGGCACAGCCCCGAGGGGGTTCACATTTTCCAGAATAAATCGCTAAACCCGAGGTGGTGCTCCAAAGGGCTTGTCCTGCTTTTTCAGCAGCAAACCTGGAAGAGGTGAGGAGCTCCTGCAGCAGGAATCCATCCTCGGGATCCCAGGGAATCTCAGGATCCCATCCCGTGCCAGCTCAGCCGGCAGTGCCCACACTGGAGCTGGGGCCCTGCAGGATTCCCGGGGTGGCTCCAGCTCGTGGCAGCCACATGCTCTGGCAGCTCCAGCCTTCGAGCGGGCTGGAAAAGTTGCCCGAAATCCAGCGTGGATTTCCCAGAGGCAAAAATCACCGCAGGCTGTCGTGGGTCAGAGAGGGATGATAAAAGTGTTTGGGAGCTGGGAGGAACCCGTGGTGTGCCCGGGTGCTCCTGAGGCTCCGGGGGATGCGGAGCACAGGGAGTTGGGCACTGAGGAGCTGGGCAAAGCCTGGCTGGAGATGCTGCCCACACTTCAGGGTCCTTGCTCGCCAGGTTCCTTTCCCAATCATTTTGGCCATGATAACCTCGGAATTTGGTGCAGATTCCTTTTGCCGTCAGTGCCCGGCACAGGGGAGGCCAGGAGAGGCAAAGTCTGCAGCCTGGGAAGGAGGGAGGGAGGCAGGGACAGCCCTGTCCCCGAGGGCCGTGGAAGGAACAGCGCTGTCCCGCAGGCAGCAGCTTTGGGAGCAGCACTGGGGATGGCAGGACCTCGGTTCATCATTGGGAAGAGGGAACAATCAGGACAGCCCCTGGGTGCCCTCACTGGGCTGGAATCCGAAGGGAGACGAGGACTGGGGACAGCACCGGCGTTAATGAGCAATTAACTCTTCACCGCCTCGCCCTCAAAGCTCCGAGCTCAGGGAAGCTCTGCTGGAGCTCCCCGAGCCCGGACTGATCCCGCAGCTGGAGCTAAGCCCCCCGGGGATGGCTGTGGCCAGAGGCAGAGCTGTGCTGGGCAGGCTGACTTGGACTCAAATCCAGACAATTCCACCTGCGATGCAGAGGGGAGGGAAGCCCAAAAACCATGGAAGCTGCTCAGTGCCGAGGTATCGACCCCTGAGCCCTTTTCCATCTCCAGCAATGACCTCGATGAAATCCCAGCCCTTACATTTATCCAGGTGCCCTTTGGAAAATTCCTGACTCGTTTGGGGCTTCCAGCACCACACAAACATCACCCCAGTGATTTCCCACCTTCTCTAAAACTCAGCTTTAAATTCCCTAATTTAGTTCCACGAGTATCCTTAAATTTCCGCTTTCCTCATTGCTCAGCTGCTTCTCAGCTCCTCAGGGCACTGCTTGGGGTCTGGCTGCTCAGGAATCAGCTCTGGCGTGGTGATGGTGGTGCAGATGCCAACAGCTGGCAGGGGTTTTAGGGGTGGAGGGGGACGGTTCATAGCCAACCCTCACAGAAACAATCGGCAAAGAGACTTTTACACCTCAAATTGTGCACGAAAAATTCTGCATTTTTTATCTTTTATGATCACCTGGAAGTTTTTAATATCTGAGCAATCCAAGTCACTCTGCAGGTGTTGGAATAAACTCAGCCATTGCTGTGATTGAACACTGGAAATTATTAAAGATTGGAGAATAAAAATTAGGTCTTGCCCGACGGCTTTGCAATTAAAGCGCGTTCGGAATTGATTTTTTTGTTGTCTAATTTTACAACATCTTCTACAAATTGAATCTGCTGGATGGGCAGCGAAGCCTGTTAACACAGAGATTTCAATTAAACTCTGTATCAGGAGATAAAAGCTCCAGGAGCTCGGATTCCTCCTGGTTTTCCAGCCAGGATGGTCACAGAGTCCAGCAGGATGGAAGTGGCTCAAGGCAGAGGCACTGAGGGGCTGCTTTCCCAAAAACCTCTTTTAATGGGTGTTATTCCCAAACATTTGCTTTCCTGTGGGAAAATGTTATAAAAAGCTTTTAGGGTGGTGATATCTGAGCCTCCTGCTGGAGCTGCCATCTTCAAAACCAACTGGAAATCTCTTTATACCAATTCATCCATTTAAGGCAAGGCAAAAAATGTGAAGTATTTCTGAACACTGCCTGAACTCCTGACACACAGCATCGTGCCCCAAAGAACACTGAGAAAAGCAGCCGGGCTGTTGGGTGAAGGTTTCTGCTGTAAGAAATTCCAGTATTTATTTTAAAACTTGTACAAAAGATTAATCTGTGCACTTGGTCTGCTCTGAGTAGGAGCAACGGGGTCCTTTTGGGATATTTCTGTCCTTTCCCACATTCCCTGGATTGTTCATTTTATGACAAAATTATTGCACACAGCCACAGCTCAGCCTAGAGCAGGTTGAATGAACACCTCCGGCTGGGCTGAACACAGAATATTTCTGTTGTTAGTAAGTTTAAAAGGTTTATCAGTCTAAAAAGGTGCATCCAGGGGAGGGTGATCTGTGCTTTTTGGAGCTTTGTCTTCCAAATTAATTAAGTGCACTTTGGAGGAGAGTGAAAACCTGCTTTATCCTATATTTATTGAGCGATGAGACACATCCCATCTCTCAAATCACCAGAGCACTTTGGGGAAGGGTAAAAACCTGCTCCATCCTGTATTTATTGAGGGCTGAGCCACCTCTGCTGCTCCCAGAGACGTTTCCAAAGTGTGGCTCTGTCCCCAGCCAAGCACAGGTGCTCTCAGGTCACATTTTAGAGGAGTTTTGGGGACAGCAGCAGCCACCTGCATTTTTAGAGCCACCCAGGAGATGTCCAGGAGGCAGCGCTGCACTCTCAGAGTGAGACTCACACGCTCACTTTGGGGTTTCCTCTGCTCCACCTTCCCCTTTTTTCTCCAAACCAGCCCGGTGTGACTGGGATGGGAATCAGGATGAAGTAATTAAGGGGTGTTGGAGTATCCAAACACCAGCCAGGACTGAAATGAATGTGTCACCAGCGCTTCCCTCAGAACTCAGCTCCGGTGGCCCACGGGCAACGAAGGCTCGGAGTGCCCAGCAGGCTCTGAGTGCCCAGCAGGACGTTCCCGTTCCTCCTTTGGGAGGAGCATCCCCTGTCCTCAGGCACAGCCCCCAGCACAGCTGGATGCCCAAAACAGTTGGATAAAAGTGTGTCACAGAGAGCTGAGCTCCTCGTTAGGCACTTCTTTAATTGTGCTTTTTAAGGCCTCGGAGGAAAGAGTAGAGGCTGCCCAAATCCCCCAGCCCAGGGTATGGTCTGGAAATGGAATTTAGTGGAAGTGTCAGCTCGAGGCTGCAGCACCAGGAGCAGGGTAGGATTCCCACAAATCACGGGGATCAAGGATTCTGCGCGAGCTGTGACCTCAGGGGATCATCCAGGAGCCGCTCCCTGAGTGAGGAAGGAGCAAGGATGGGGATCAGCCGGATCTCCCGGGGCTGGCATGGGCAGAGCCCATGGGTGCCCGCTTGGTGCAGATTCCTCAGAGCTGGACACGCTCCCAAGGGCTGTGGGAGCAGGGGATTCCCACAGCGAGGGGGCTGAGCCGCTGCCCTGGGCCATCGGGAACTCCTTGGTTGGTTTTTACTAACGGGGTAACTCAGCTCCGTGTGCCTGGGAACTGTTCCGTGGTGGATCCTGGGAACTGTTCCGTGATGGATCCTGGGAACTGTTCTGTGATGGATCCTGGAACTATTCCGTGAGGGATCCTGGGAACTGTTCTGTGATGGATCCTGGGAAATGTTCCGTGATGGATCCTGGAACTATTCTGTGAGGGATCCTGGGAACTGTTCCGTGATGGATCCTGGGAACTGTTCCGTGATGGATCCTGGAACTATTCTGTGAGGGATCCTGGGAACTGTTCCCTGATGGATCGTGGGTGAATCCCTGGGCGTCTCCATGAGTCACTGCAATCCCCTCCTCCCCAGCCTGGGATTAGCCGGTCTTTGCAGCACATACTTCTTGTCCCCACTACATCCTCCATCCCTCTCCTGCTCTCCCCCCCTTTCCTGGATGTCTCCTAAACTCCCCTCAGGGCTCGGGATTCCTCAAATTTTTACATTCGGAGAAGCCAAGAGGAATTTCCCAACCTTTCCACTGGGCACACAGTCTCTCTTCTCTGTCCCAAAATGAATTTTGGCTTTACAATTTTTTCTGAAAAAAAAAACCACAGTGGGACTGCTCAAGACCTGCAGCTGAATCTCCTGTTTTCTGCCAGCTCTTCGTGTTCCTGCTGCACTGAATTTTTATAATAATTTTTGCAAGTCCCCCCAGTATTGGGAAATGCAGGAGGAGTCACATCTCATTTGGGGGGGGGG